>BCKQ01000004.1:682910-943842 GCA_001600695.1 Ascoidea asiatica | reverse complement strand
TCAACAACAAAACCTGCAATTATTGGTCCAACAGTTGGTCCTAAAGTTGGACCTAAAGCATAAATTGAACTCCAAAAATTTCTTTCTTTATCATTAAATAAATCACCTAAAACACCAGCACCAACAGATAATGGAGCAGCACCTCCAACACCTGCAAAAAATCTACAAACAATTAATTGAGTTGTATTTTGAGATAAAGCACAGCCAAGATTGAAAAAAAACATAAACCAAATTGATGAATTCAAAACAATTCTTCTACCATACATTTCGGAAAATGGGGAAACAACTAATGGTGCAAGTGCCCAAGCTAAAATAAAAATGGAAACAACTAAAGATGAAATAACCGAATTTGTAATACCAAAATCAGCAGCAATTTTTGAAATTGCTGGAGATAACATTGAAGAGGAAACTGGACTTACAAAGGTATATGAAGATACTAATATTATGGTTCTAATTTTTCTAGATTTAGACCAATTTCTAGGAAATTCAGGGTCATCATCACCTTCCCAAGTAATTAATTCAGGATCAATATCTTTAAATTCAAAACCATCTCTTTTAACATTTAAATGAGAATTTTCACCCACATTTTCCAGATTCATATCACAGAAATCTTTATTACTTTCAATATCTTTCGAAACTTTATCTTCACTGGTTTCTACATATGATTCTTCATCTTGATTAATCGTATTTGCTCTTTTTGATAAAACACTCAATATAGTTTGTCTAGTTCTAGTTCTTTGTAGTTGAACTGTGTTTGGATCAGGATCATTTCCATAAATGCTTTGAATGGTATATTTTCTTTCTAAATCATTTTCTTTAACATTTGAGTTTTGTGTTTGAGAATTTTCATTAAGATTACCGTCTGTCCTATTGTTGATGTTCTCAATTCTAAACTGTTGAACAGAAGAAGCAGAATCACTTTCTGATAAAATATCAGTCATATTTTGGAATTGTTTAAACTTGAATAACTTTGACCTAGTTTTTTTTTTTAATTAAATTTATTTTACTTGAAAATATTGATGCACCTAATTATTGTATTTTTGAAAAAATTATTAAAAGTGATTTTTATTAAAAGAGTAACTGAGTGATATATTGATAATAACTTGAGTGTACAAATAGGATGTGATTAAGTCTCATATTTATATTAGTTGAAAAAGACATCCTTGCTTCTAAATTTTTCTTTTTCGTGATGAAAATTTGAACATTAGTAATAGTAACTGTAAACCGCAGCAAAAAAAGCTTGAATTCAAAAAAGTCGAAAAAAATCTTTATTCTGATTTGAAATTTTATTTTAATTTTATTTTAGCGCGATCAAATTCGAGGTCCCTAAACTCCCGGAAGTAACCGAAACCGGTAACAGAAGGAAAATTGAAGGGCATATGCCTTATTATAGACATTTGTGGCTGTGCAAATTAGTCTTATTCTCTTTAAAGGGGTGTTTCCTGGCTTATAAGGACAAGAACAGTTACTACCAGGATCTAGTAAACTTTTCTACCGCCTTAACGGGATAGCGGGACCTCCCAGTTTGTGATCCGACTTCCGTTTTTATTCTCCGTTTTTTGAGGTCACTTTCAGGTCATTGGGTCTTATTTCTTTTAGGTTGGCGGATAAAACCCTGTTTGGGAATTTTAGCCTTTTTTAATTTCTAAGAATAGTAAAATTAGTTTTTCCTCATTTCAGCCATGCTCAACGGTTTTAAAAGTGAAAACTTAAAATTTTCCGGATTATTACAATACCAGTAGTATATTCTAGAAAATTTGGTGGAAAGCCGCTAAAGCCCAATAGTCAATAAGAAAAAAATAATACTAATTAATGTTGAAATCACAAATAAATTTATCCAATTTATCGTTGGTTGAGAAATATCCAACGATTTCTGTTCATTAATTGTTAAAATTCGACGATTTTCTAAAATTATCTATATTTCAAATTTTATATCCTATTATCAAAGATAATCTCAGGAACTTCTAAGATTTCTTAAGTATACTAGAAGTAAAGTTTACAAGAACAGAAAGAAAATTGTTATGCAAAAAAAAAAGAATACAAAATAGATTGAGCTTCGGAGCTCGGTTGTTGTTTCTCTTTGTAAAATATTTTAAAGTACTTTATCTGGAACAATACTATATTTTAAATTTCCGAGATAAAGTCATTGAAGTTAAAAAAACCTTAAGATATTTGAAAGTCTTAAAAAAAAAAAAAAATCTATTTAAAATTAAATTCTATATGCTATTTTTTTTTCAGACTATTTAGTTCACGAGATGATCTCTGTCACGATAGATAAAATTTCTTCTGGATCAGAAGGCAATATTCCATTTTTGTTTAAACTGATTATTTCGTCTGAATTTTTTTTATTTTCAAGTTTTATTTGAATTACCAAATCTAACAATTTTCTTAGATTCTTTATTAATACTGCATTCTTGCACCATGTCCTTATTGGTAACCAGTCATCTATAACAATACCTGGTAATGCTTTAAAAGAATTATTCTTAATTTCAAAATCATAATCAATCTTTCCACCAAATAATAAAACAGTCAAAGTATTTGTTGGAGTAATTTCCCTAACATAAATTCTTGGTCCATAGTTATTTTTGTTTTTATTGTTATTATTATTTGAATTATTACTACTTTCTTGATTATTTCCATAAATTAAAAAATTTAATTTCGATTTGATATTTTTATCATTTAATGATGAATCTTCTGATACATTGAAAAATGTAGAGGAAGGAAAAATGAAAACTCTGTTCGTTGAATAATTATTTTTTAATTCAAAATCATTTTTCACAAAATCTTTATTTTTGATAAAATATTTAATTTGCTTTTCATCTTGACTAATTTGTATGGCACCTGTAGAGCTTTTTAGATATTTGCTTTCGGGTAATTCTACTTTAATAACATTTGGATAAAATCCTCCTGTTATTACTGCCTTTAAGATATTTATATTACCATCATTGATATTATATTCGTCAGCGTTTCTTCTTTCAATAAATCCCAATTCTTCTAAATTCGAGATATATTGAGTCTTTGACATTTCAATATCCTTCAAAACCTTAAATGATAAGTAATTTATTCTAATAAACTCATTTCTTAATCCTCTATTTCCTGATTTTTTGATTTTATTATATTCGGTAACAACATTTATAATAGCCATTAAATCACCATTATTGTTTCCCCATTTTTGCATAACTTTTTTAATTTCTTCTCTTTTATCAAAAATATTTAAAAATGGACTTCCACTAGTTGACATAGATGCAATTATTAAACAATTATTAAGACATTTGAATATAACTCCGAATATAAGAATTTTACCTAACTTAATATCCATTGGTAACATCGATAGGTATCTACCAAGATTACTTAATTTATAATCATTGATTTCCTCACTTGAATCATCTTTAATTAATCCACCGATTTCAATCAAATATTCCTTAGCTTTATTTATATTTAAATCATCTGGCGAATCAATACCTTCTTTCAAAAATCTTTCAACATTATTTATTCCCATGGATTTAATTGTTAAATAAATATTTTCAAGTCTTAATCTTTTAATTTCTGGAACAGGCTGTTCCAAAAACTTCATTTCATTTTCTTTAGTATATAAATGATAACATATACCTGCTTGAATACGACCAGCTCTACCTCTTCTTTGCTTTATTTCTGCTCTTGAACACCATTCTTCAACCAATTTTGTAAAAGCCTCCTGTTCATATAGTCGTTTCACTCTACCAGTGTCGATAACAACAACTGCATCAGGAATGGTAATAGAAGTTTCAGCTATATTTGTCGAAACAACAATTTTTCTTTTATATTTACTAAATTTGAAAATTTTTGTTTGATCTTCACTGGACAAAGCTGAATGCAAAGGTAAAGCAAACAACTTATCTTTACCTCTATTAAATGTATCAGTAATAGCATTAATACATTTATTTATTTCCATTATACCAGGCATAAATATTAAAATTGAACCTGAATTACTATCTTTAACTAAATCTTCATCGATTTTGTTAACTAAGAGAGCAATCAATTCATAGTTTATTTTACCGCTTGAAAAAAAAAAAGAATCTGCACCGGGCTTAATCATGGAAGGCCCATCATCAGTATCATCATTTTCACTTCCATTCTCGTCTTCATATCCATCAAGATCATCTTGGTCAGAATCGTCATACCTTCTTCTATTTAGATAATCGGATCTCTTAAATCTCCTACTTGTCTTTTTCTCTATTTTGAAATCCAAATAATCAATAACTGAATCCAAATAATGATCTGTTATTGGAAAAGTTCTACCCTCAATATGGACATGATTTATTCTACCATTATTGAAAAAATCCTTATACAAATTAATATCAATAGTTGCTGACATTAATATTACTTTTAAATTTTTGAATCTCTTTAGAAGAGTCTTCAAAATAATAAGTAAAAAATCAGAATCTATTGATCTCTCATGAACTTCATCAACAAATATATATTCCAAATCTTTTAAAAAATTTTCTTTTTTGTCTTTAGAGTCTGCCAATCCTGATTGAATCATTCTTAGCAAAATACCTGTTGTTGCAAAAATTATTCTAGTATTCGGAGTTGTTTTGTTTTCTCCTCTGATGATATAACCAACTTCCCCGGTTGATAGCAACCTTTCTTCACCAACTCTCTGACTTAAACCAATCGCACTAATTCTACGAGGTTGTGTTACTATAATTCTAGACGATTTTTTATTTTTAATTAAATTATCAAGAATAAATTGAACTGCTTGAGTAGATTTACCAGAACCAGTTTCACCGGTTATTATTGTAACTTGATTTTCTTCAATTTTTGATACAATTTCTTTTCTCTTATTAAATGCTGGTAAAGAAGATCTTTCTTTGATCATTTTTTTGAAATCTTCTAGATTTTGCTTTTCATTGAATTTTCTCAAAATCTCATTAGTATCTAATTTAGAATCAAAGACAGTACCGATGCTTGAAAACTGTTTTTTATCTTGCGAAGAGCTTTTATTTGTTTTTCCTTTACAAATTTTGCTTTTAGTATTTGTTATATTCACTAGTGGTCCTGGGTTTTTTATTATGTCAAATATATTATTTTCAAGATATTCAATTATAGAATATATATAACAATTTCCCAAATTATTGATAATTTCATTATTTATAAGAGATTTCAAAATAGAAATTTTAATATAATTAGCTAATTTGAAGGAGGTTTTTTCACTGTTATTGACTTCTAGCTGAATTGGTAAAATATCATTGGGATAATTGGATAGATTGCTGTTATAAATAATTTTTATTGAGAATAAATCTTTTAATAAGTTCGAGTGAATATGTTTTGGGGCATTTTTCGGATTTAAGAAAATTTGTAGGAAAATTTGATTCTTGGAATTACTTTTAATTATTTTAATTTTGTTGTCAGGTAAGATTGAATACAAACTATTAATTTCTTCATTGAACTCTGGTAGATTAAAAAATTCTTCGTTATAAGATAAAGCTTGATCAAGTTTAATAGTATTTTCATTATTTATTAGCATTAAGGATTTTGTAAGTTGATAGGTTAACAAATATTCCAAATTCTCTTCAGAACTATTGATTTTATTCATAATTGAAAGTATCAAATCATTTGAGTAACCTGATTTAATCAATCTTTGAATTATACTATTTTTGAAAGGATTAAAGGAAGATGTAGAAATTGACATATTCGATAATTCATCAGGTTTTACAAATATAGCAGGTAAATCGTCTTCTGGTAAATTCAATAATAGCCACTCTAGCGCAGACAATTGATTGTTTGTATATTTAAATGCTTCTAAAATATGTGATTTTCTAAAACCTAAAAACTGTAAAGAAGATGTATCTACTTGCGAATCTGATTTTTTATCTTTAGCTATTGATAAATTTGAATCATATAAAGCATTTAAATTAGAATTGATTAAGGACTGAATTTTAGTAGTTGGATTCTGAGCTATATCGATAAAAGGAGCTTTATCCCAGTATTTTTTTGAAAAATGAGTCACATTATTAGATAATGAGTTTGAAATAGATTTAAGTGAATCTTGTTTATTACCATTTTGATTTAAATCATTGAATTCAGAGGCACTTGCATCAAAATTGAAAGAATCTATTTGGGATTTTTTTTGAGTATTTTTTTTTTCTACTTTTAGCTCAGATAAATCCGATAAAATATTAACAACATTAACTTCCTTTTTTGTGAGTTTTTTTTCATGATTTTGTTTTTCTTTATCTTTCAATTTCTGAATCTTCTCTAAAGCAGATTCTTTCTGTACTTTAAAAGGATTTAAATTCCAAATTTTATTAAAATAAACCGGATTTAAATCAGTTAAAGTTAACCTTAAATCATTCAAATCTTGCCATATTGATTTTAAATTACTTGGTAAAATGAGCGATAAAGTCTTATTATAGTTAATTAAATTTAAAACAAATAAAGCGGAAATATTTCTTGCTTGAACAGCAGTATCTTGAGGTTTTAAGATTTTCTCGATTTTATCTCTGAATTGTTCATTACTATAGTATCTAATTTTATTATAATGCTCTCTAAAATTTATTAAAATTAAATCAGATGCCTCCATTTGAGAAATTGAAACAAAAGAAATAAAACCATCTTTAACTTTTTTAATATCATAATCTACTTTTTTCCATTTATTTCTCTGAACTAATTCATTTAAAATTGAAGAAGGTAATTTACCTGTCCATGACGAGCTATTTGTCACTAATTGTCTTCCAGTTTTCTTCACTGGATCTGGACTCGGACTCTGAGACTTTAAATTCAGCTTTGAATCACTTTTATTATTCGATTTAGAAAATTTGGAAGATTTGGAATCCAGTTTAGAATCCACCTGGTCTTTGCTTGGAAGATTAGATTTTTTTTTAGCCATAATCTGAAAATATTTACAAGAAACTTTTTTTAGTTTTATTTTATCTTTTTGCTCTCAATTCATTAATGGCTACTTCATTGGCATCAATTTTTAGCTGAGATCCAAATGTTTTTCTTTAAATTGAATAGCAATCTTTTATTAGCTCTTGATTAATTCTATTTCACCAAAATTAGGTGAATTTAAATAAAATAATTGTTAAATTTCAAACTATTCAAATCAATTGCAAATCAAGCAAAAAAAAGAAAGTTGATACAACGTATCATGTGATAGATCCGAATATTTGGCGGCGACGGCCCGCAAATTTTTTTTTTTTAAATTTCAGTAAAAAATTTTATTTTCGTCATTTTTTTTTTTTTTTTCTTTTGAGCTTTGACTGAGCCTGAAATGAGATTGGATGAGGCTAAAGAAGTCCGAGGAGTTAGCAAAGTTTTCTTTTGATGAGGTGATGAGGTTATGGTGGTTTGCACAATGTTAACGTCAACGATTTCATAAAAGGTTACCTTTCTTTTGTATAAAATAAAGCACTTTTCTCTTTGTTATTTTTCTTTTCTCTTTTTGTGTTTTAATTGGGTTGGTTACTTCTCATTTGTTTGTTTGCTCTTTTGGACGTCAACTCTAAATCATCCATTAAAATTTCTCATAATGACAGCACTTCCAATCCCCAATAAACTTCATATATCTTATAATGATATTCATAAGATGTGCCAAAAGGCTGCTAAAGAGTTAAAAGCAGCTAATAATGTGCCAAATGTTATTGTTGCTATTGGTGGTGGTGGATTTATACCTGCAAGAATTTTAAGATCATTTTTAAAAGAGCCCGGTGAAAAAAACATTCCTATTCAAGCAATTGGTTTAAGTTTATATGAATCTTTAGGTTCTGGTTTTGAAGATAAAATAGGTAAAGAAGTGATTAGAACTCAATGGTTAGACTTCAGCAATTTAGAAAAAAACTTTCATTCTTTGATTGGTAAAAAAATTTTAATTGTTGATGAGGTTGACGATACCAGAACAACCTTACATTATGCTTACAAAGAATTGAAAAAAGATTTAGATGATTTGGCTAACAGTTCAGAAAATTCTGAATTGCTAAAATTGAATGAAAAAACTATTTTTTCAACTTTTGTTATACATAATAAAGATAAAAAAAAGAAAGCCGAATTGCCTGAAGAATTTTTAAAATCTGATTATTATGTTGGAAAAGTTGTTCCTGATATTTGGATTGCATATCCTTGGGATGCACAGGATATTGATTATCATACAGAAATGGCAAATAAACAATCTGAGTATAATTCTTGTTAGTTCTTCAATTCTTTATTTTTTGAAACAACTGGTAATCTGCAATACGAGATAATAATATACAGTTTTTCAATTAATGAAGCTTTTTTTTTTTAGAGAATAGCTATCTAAATATAAAACCTCTTTCAAAATCTATACTTTTTTTTCCTTTCAACAAATATTTTCAAGAGACTATTCTGTAGAACCTGGTTCAAACTTTTGATTTCAGATAAAATTACTTGTAACTATTGAACATGAGTTTGTTTCATTTGAAAAAAAAAATAAAGAAAATTCAATTAGAAAGAAATAATATCGAATTGATACTAATAGAGAAACGAATAAGAAACAATACGGCTAATTTGTAAATATATAATTTTACTGTATATACTGTATGTATATAGAGATAAATAATTAACTTAAATCAACACTCAAATAAAAATAAAAATAACTTTAAAAATAGGCTTGAAAAAATAAAATATATAAATAATGAAAAATATCTTATTTTAAGCAGTAATATACATTAACACTGATTTTGGATATCAACAAATATGAAGAGAATAAAAAAAAAAGAAGAAAGAATAAAAAATATGAAAAAGATAAAAAAAAGTTTTAAAATGTTCAAAAAAAGAGAATCAGAAAAAAACAAATAAGTAAATAAATAAATAAACAAGCAAATAAAAGATAAAAAGAGAAAATAACAAGTTTTTCAGCAAAATAAATAAAATCAAATAAAAATTATTTTTAAACTATATATAAAAAATTATATAAAAATTCAAAAATAATACTTCTTAAAGTTCGCTTGAAAGAAAACTTATTGGAAAAAAAACATATAACAAAATTTAAGTAAAAAAAAATCAATAAATAAAAAATTAAATAAATAACGAAAATTGATCAACTTAAGTAGATTTAACTAAATTTAAATATTAAACAAGTGTTCTTGGTTTTCTCACATTTTTTTTTTTCAATAAGTTTAAAGACATTTCACATACCAACTGAAAATAAAACAAAAAAATAACAGTAAATTATCGTTCCTCAAGTCCATCCTAAAGAATTTTGACTATTAATTGGTTTTGAAATTTTGGGTATAATTGATCCACTAACTTGCTCCATCTCTGGAACAGTATTCAATCTGCTATTAATTCTTGAGCCATTAGTATTCATACCATTGTATGTTGATGATTGTTGCATGCTTGATGCATTGGTATAACTGTAAGTTGGAGAATTTGGCACAAATGATTGATAGGAATTATAAGATTGATATGATTGAACTGCCGTTAGATTATTTTGATTAGACATCCCCATTCCCATTCCCATATTCATATTCATATTAGGATTATTAGGATTGTTCATCATATTATCAACTCTTAAGGAATTTGCAGAAGAATCATCAGTTCCAGCAGTAATAGGTAAAACAATATTTCCATTATTACCATTTCCAACAACATTGGAAGTTATTAATCCTGAGCCATTCTTTTTAGCTTTATACATTCTAAATACAATAATAACTATTGATATGTAAGCAGCACAGCCAACTACAGATCCAATTGCAATTCCTGCTACTTTCGAAGAACTTTGGCCACTACCTGAACTTGAAGTAGAGTCCATTGAACCAGAATCATTATCATCTGAAGAAGAGCTATCACTAGTGCTAGTTGTTGTATTTGTTGAATCACTGACTAATCCTGTGAGAGGAATTGTGGGATCCACTAAATGAGATAATGAATATTCTGTTGGATCATCATTATAATAAAATATTGAATTACTTTCAATAATTATATTTTGTAAAGTGGCAATTGCTGCATCCGGGAAATAAACTTCAGCAACGGTAATTATATAATCAACCTGTTCAGAACTGAAAGGAACTAATGATTTAACTACAACTGCACTTTCATTAACATTTTCAAATGGGAAGGACAAAACACCAGGCAAGTATTCGAATATTTGAGCAGAACTTACTGAACTTTCAACCACAAATGGATAATTCAATCCTTCTTTGAATCCAATAGTGATTAAAGAGTAATTATCAGGCTTAACTACATCATCAGCTGGTGCAATGATTTGCGGTAATGAAGATGTTTCTACTGCTGTTGTAGTAGAGGCAGTATCTGACGAAGCTGTGATTAAACTGCTTGGTAACCAATTTTCTGATGCTGAACTACCTTCTGATACCAGACCTGTTTCAGTAATCTCTCCACTAGATACACCTGTTTGATATGTTTCTGGTGTTGATGTTGAAGGGATAATACTGACTGTAGTTAGAGATAGAGATCCTTGAGAGTTGGATGTTACAATGACAAAGCCAGAAAGTGATTCACTAGAACTGCTTTCTTCTTGTACTGAAGGAGCAACAATTGTTGTAGAATCAACATAACCAGTTGAGGCAGAAGATAAACTAGTGATTGAATCAGACGATAAGGTTGAATCAAATAAAGGAGCAAAAGTAGTAGCAGATGTATGTTGGTGAGAAAAGGAAGATGTAGCTTCGACTACATCTGAAGCACTTACTGAAACAGTTTGAGATGCTTGTTGAGATGAAATAGCGATATCAGATACTTCCTGTACTTGTTGTGAAGAGAGTTCTGATGCAGTTGTTGTCATTACTTGAGAAGAAGCTACAATAGTTGGTTGCGAAGATACAGCAGTTAAAAGAGTTTGAGCAGTGAATTGAGATGAAGCTGCAACTAATGGAGTTGAAGAAGTAGGCATGATTACTTCAGAAGAAACATCAGTAGGTAATGCTTCCGAAAGGGCTTGAGAAGAGACAACAGTGGGTAGTACCTGAGAAACTATTTGAGAAGAAACATCAGTAGGTAATACTTGGGAAACTATTTGAGAAGAGACATCGGTGGGTAATACCTGGGAAATCACTTGAGAAGAAACATCAGTAGGTAGTACCTGGGAAACTATTTGAGAAGAAATAGGTATAATAGGTTGTGAAGAAGCCATAGTTACTGGAACAGCAGAAGTATCGGTTGGTAAGATCTCAGAAACAGATTCAGAAATAATATCGGAAGCTAATGTCTGAGAAACAGCCTGCGATGAGATAGCAAGAATAGGTTGAGAAGATGCTAAGGTTTGGATAATAGGTTGAGAAGAAGCATATGGTAAGGATGTTTCACTTACCAAATCAGACGATAATACTGTTTCAGAAGGTAAAATTGCGTTAGAGGAAGCATACAATGGTTGAGAAGAAGCGAGAATTTCAGATGTTTCTTCGGAAGCATCAGAAGCAGAAAAAGTAGAACTTTCTCCAAAAATTTGAGAGGTAGTATCAGATAAAAGGTTCGAAGAGTCTTGATCGATGATGGAAGCTTGAGAAGAAATTAAAGCTGATGAGGCATATAATGTTGGTGTTGCAGTTACACTAGAAGCCAAAAGTAAACTTGAATCAGCAGTTAATACAGCACTAGAGCCTAATAAAATATCCGATACACTTAAGTCTGTTTCACTTTCAGTTTCTAAAGAGTCTGTTTCAATTGCAGAAGTGAAAAAGATACCTGAAGAACCAGTAATAGTTGAAGATATATCTGATAAAATATTTTCCGATACTGTAGAGCTTTCAAGGACTGAACCAGAAGCAGTAAGAGTGGATGAAACATCTGCTAATTCTGTAGAGCTTTCAATAATTGAACCAGAAACAGAAACAGTTGATGAAACATCTGACAAAATATCCTCTGATACTGTAGAACTTTCAATGATTGAATCAGAACCTGTTGAACTAGTTCCTGTTGTAGAAGCGAAAAGTATATCAGAAGATCCGGTAATTGTTGAAGAATCAGTTGTAGTCTCAGAAGCACTTGAATCAGTTAAACCAACTGTGGAATCAGATGCAACACTTGAATCTGTTATATCACTAGTTGTACCAGATACAACACTTGCAAGAGTAGATGAAGCAAATTGAGAACTGCCAGAAACCAATTCAGTAGTTGAAGCTTCACTTGTTTCTGAAGTAGTAGATAATGAGGTTGAATCGGAGCTTAAAACTATAGAAGAAGTTAGTGCTGAAGATTCATCAGTTGAATCAGAATAATTGATAGAATCGGTACTTGAAATAGCCGAAGAAACTTCGGTATATGAGGATTCAGTTGCTACAGCTGATTCAGTTGAAATACTTGATTCAGTAGATTCGGTAGATTCGGTAGATTCGGTAGATTCAGTAGACTGGGATGTTGCAGTTGAATCAGTGGTAGCTGATGTTTGTGACGGAATTGGAGTTGTGGAAGATAATTGAGAAGTTGAAGATGTTGAATAAGCTGAATAATCACTATAACTTACACCATGAGTAAATATTCCAACGTAATCACCACTTGAAGAAGATTGAACAGAAACAATTGTTGAGAGATCATCTTCATCTTCCTCTTCATCTGAGGTTGCAGATGTTGATGTTGAAGTTGTGGTATGAGTTGTAGAAGTAGATGATGTTGAAGAAGTTGAGGTTCCAGTTTCTGTTTCTGTTTCTGTAGATTGAGTTGTAGTTTCTGCTGAATATGAAGAGTCAGTTGATGTTTCTGTTGAATCTACTGAAGTTTCTGTTTGACTTGTTGATGTTTCAGTATGGGTTGTAGAAGTGGAGGAAGTGGATGAAGTAGAGGAAGTTGCAGTTTCAGTTTCTGTAATTTCTGATGAAGATTCTGTTGATGATACTGTTGAAGAAGTTTCAGTTTCAGTAGCAGATATTGAATCTGTAGAAGAAGAAGAACTTGAGGAAGTGGTAGTTGTAGGAAAATAAGTTGAAGAAATTAAACGTAAAGAAGGAAAATACCCACTATTAGAGGTAACTTCATAAGTTACTCCTACAGTTGAAGAAACATCATCATCATCATAATCTTCGGATATTGAAGAAGAATCAAAAGTAGAAGAAGATGATGAATCAGCAGATGAAGTTCCTGTTAATGTTTCAGTAGTTTTTATAGAAGAATAAGAAGAAGAATCTAGATCTGAAGAAGTAGATGAAGATAATGAAGTTAAAGAATCTTCAGAAACATCTTTATTTTGAGTAGAAGTTAAATTGAAATAATTTGAATCATCTCTTTTAAAAATAAAGCCATGATCTTTATATTGATTTGATCTTTTAAATAATTCATTTAGTATAATATTTTGATCATTATCATTATTGTTATTATTATTATTATTATTATTGTTATCATTATTTATAGTATTATCATTTTGATCTTGATATTGAAGATCCTGAGAATCTTGAAATACAGCATTTGTAGTTGATAAAAGAGCGAATAAGATTAAAGTAAGAGATTTTTTATTTAATTTAAACATTTTTAAGAAAATTGAAATAATTAAATAATTGAATCTCTTTTAATTTTTTTTTTTTTTTTTGTTTCTTTTTCTTTTCCTATTTTATTTATTTTCTAAATTCTTTTTGCAAATTGATTTTGTGTTAAAAAGGTATTATAATTAATTAAATTAATAATTGATTAAATGATGGAATTTGTAAATGAATGAATAAGCGAGTGAATGAATGAATGAATAGTTGATTTATTGATTGATTGATAAATTGAATCAGTGAATAAATAACTTAGTTGATAAAAAAGGATAAATATATTATGAAATAGAATATAAGATATAAAAGTTATAAGATATAAGATATAAGTTTATAAAATATATAATTTAGAATAGGTGAGTAATAATAATAATACGTAAGTAAATATTAATAAGCCTCTATATAAGTAAATAATAAACGAATGAATATGATAATTAGGAAGTTAAGTTAAGTTAAATTAAATTAAATTGAATTGAATTAAATTTAATTAATGGATTTGAACAATTGGATTAAGATATAATGGATATTATAAGATATGTAAATGATTTAAAAGATTTAGTTGATTTGATTAATATAGTTGATGATTATATTTAATATAATATAAATGATAATTAAAATAATTGATTTAAATTGATAGATGATAATTATTTAATAAGCTTGATTATTTGGAATTGATAAATTGAAATAAGCTGTAATAAAAATAGATATGAACAAAAATAATTGATTTGAATAGATATTAAAAAGTTAGCAAAATTATTGAAAATAGAATAAGAAAAGAAATATTATTCTCTTGAATGAAAAATAAAATATATTACCAATTTAATCAAATTTTGGGTATTTTGAATTGAAATTAATTCTTAATATGAAATGATTAAAGAAGAGAAAGCAGGAACTGTTTTAAGATTAATAAGTGAATTAAAAAAATGTAATAGAAGAAAATTTTAAAAATAAAATATATGATTTAGATAATTAAAAAATCCTAATGAAGAAGTTAAATAAATAAATAAATAGATAAATAATTGGTAAATAAAAAGCTAATAATAATTATTGATGATGAATTTATGAATTGATGTAAGGAACGAATATTTGTAGATTTAATAATTAAAGTGAATATTTAAATGAATCAATTGAGATTCATTTGAGATTTAATTAAAGGTGAAAAAATAAGTTATGAGAAAGTTTAGATTTTATATTTATTCTAGGATTCTGTTTTATTAAGTTGCAATAAATGATATTTCTTTATCTATTTATTTGTTTCTTTATTTATTTATTAGGATAATAATAGTTTTTAGCATATTTTGAATAAGTTATTTAAATAAAAATTGATTTAACTAAATTAGTTATTTTCAATCAACTGAGTTAAATTAAATGTTTTTTCAAGAAGGTTTATTAAAAATACCTGTTTATGTAGTGAAGAAACGTGAAGTCAGCTCCAGTGTTAATATTGTTAATAGTAATATTAGTAGCCAAAAGTGCAATTAACCCAGAAATGGGCAAATTAGCCCAAAAGATCAAAAGACACACTTTGGCTGCGTCTGAAACCAGAATCCACACAAAATAACCGCTGGAAGCTGTGAACACGCAGTGAACACTCGCTAAGCACGGGTAAAAGTCTAAAAACGCAGTCACGCGTGGGTCAGTGTAAGTTGAGGCGTAAATATATTTGGAACGAGGCTCTATTGGTCACTGGATCCCGTAGCCCTGGCTATGCTCAGCGTTAACTTGTGTTTCACCATGGCGACAAAGAGAATTTGACGCAGACTACAGTATATTATGCATATTTCCTAACTGGGACTGCGATTCTCTCTTGGAAGGAGCAAAAAAAACTAGCTATGGTCAGGTGACTGGCTTTTGCTTTCAAAGACCAAAATAAAGGGACAGTGTCTTGTAACTACCAAACATGGGTCAATCGCTGATCTCAAAAAAATGGGCCCTGCGTATAGCCGTGGAATTGACCGATTCACTCTTAACCTGACAGACTTCAGCATTTAAAAAAAGCCTATTTAAGGCTAGTGGTGGCAAATTGTACTTTAGTTATTCTGTCATCCCTTAAACAAAAATCCAAATGAGGAAATGTTATTAATAAACCAGGTGGGGCAGGTACCTTGCAAGATTCCACCGTTTTTTTGCTAATTTTCCCATATTGGGAAATTATGTTAATAAACCCATGCGGCTGGTTGTTTTGTATAATTCTGTAATAATGAATCCATATTTGTGGCTCTTTTGTATAATAGGTCACGATTGCTTATGTAATTGTATATGGCTATACAACTTTCCGTATGTTGTACTCCTGCCAATTCCAATTTCTTGTTTCTTTGTCTTCTTCTTCTTTTTCTTCTGTTTCTTCTTTTTCCTCTTTTTCTTCTTTTTTTTCTGTTTTACTATTTAAAGAGTCCAGTTTCCTCTTTTCTCTTTTCATTTCTTTTTTTTCCTCAATTTGTTTGTTCTTCTTCGGCGCTATCTTCTTTTTTTGCAATTTTCCTACACGAAAATTGAAATCTGCTTTTTTAACTTTCAGACAAATCTGTTTTATTGAAAATGAGACCATTTTCTTGGATTCTCTTTCAATATTTTTTAAAAAGTATTGGAACATGTCACTAAAATCTAGTTTTTAAAACTTCAAAGTTCAAACTACAACCTGCATTATTTCTATATTCTTTGAAAGATAATTTATCAACTGAACTAAATTGAAAACTAAATTAAATTGAATCAAAACTAAAATTAAACAATTTCAATTAAGATCATTTAAATTAGATTGACTTTTTGTTTAAAAATTGAAATTAAAATTATGAATAATTTCCATCTTTAGAATCTTTAAAAATATACTACCCCATATTTATATTATATAAAATTATTTCAAAATGAAATTTAAATATAAATTATTATGTTTAACATTTCAAATATTAATTCAATTCACTGGATTTTTTCTATTCGCAAAAGGTTTCTTTCCTGAAAAAATATCTTTACCAGGTTTTAGTTCTTTTAATCAATTATCAAATGATTATCCATTTATAAATAACTTACATATCCAAAATAATCAAAATAATCAAAATAATCAAAATAATCAAAATGATATTCCAATTTTTGATAATTTAATATTTATGGTAATTGATGCTTTAAGATCTGATTTTATTTATTCAAATAATTCAAAAATGTCTTATACTCATTCTTTAATAAATTCAAATTTTGCTATACCTTTTACTTCATATTCTTCTCCTCCAACTGTAACTTTACCAAGATTAAAATCAATTTTAACTGGTTCAACTCCAAATTTCCTTGATGCAATTTTAAATATTCAAGAAGAAGATAATGACATTAATAATAATAATAATAGCAACCCTTCAACTTCATCTGGTTCTTTAAGTAATCATGATAATTGGTTATATCAATTAAAACAAAATTTAAATTCAAATAATATATCTTCTCAATTTAATTTATATGGTGATGATACTTGGTTAAAATTATTACCAAATTTCTTTAACTTAAATAATTCAAAACCAACTTCAAGTTTTTTCGTTTCCGATTATACTCATGTTGATAATATTATAACAAATAATTTAAATGATATTTTAAATAATCATAATAATTCAACAATTAATAATAATTTTAAAACAATTTCAATTTTACATTATCTTGGTTTAGATCATATTGGTCATAAATTTGGTCCAAAAAATAATTTAATTTTAAAAAAAGAAATTGAAATGGATAATATTATTAAAAAAATTTTTAATAATATTAATAATAATACTTTATTTATTGTACTTGGTGATCATGGTATGAATAATATTGGTAATCATGGTGCTTCTTCAAATGGTGAAACTTCTCCAGCTTTATTATTTATTTCAAAAAAATTTAAAAATTTAAATTCAACCTCAAATTTAAATTTAGCTCCAATTCCATATCAAGGTGATGATACTTTTAATTATTTTAATAAAGTCAATCAAATTGATTTAGTTCCAACTTTATCTGCTTTTTTAAACATTCCAATTCCAAAAAATAATTTAGGTATATTAATCAATCAATTTTTACCTTTATTTCAAAATGAAAACAATAATTATAATTCAATTTATTCAAAACTATTACAAAACTCCTTACAATTTAAAAATTTAATTGAAAATAAATTTAATAATAATTTTAAAATTATAAAAAATTCAAATTTTTCACCAAAAAATGATTTTAAAATTTTGAATTTACTTTATAATAATTCAATTTCAAATTTAATAAATTTAATCAATGATAATGGTTTAAAAAATTTATCTAAAATTGAAAATTTAAAATTAATAAGTGATATTTATGAATTTTTAAATGAATCTCAATTAATATTATCCAATTCTTCAACAAATTATAATTACACTTTTATTCATTATTCCTTTATTTTAATTTCATTATCAAGTTTTATTATTATTTATTTATTAATAATTGATTTTAAACTTTCAAATGAAATCTCAACTTTAATAGCATTTTTAATTTTTACTTTACTTTTAGCATCTTCAACTTTTGGTTCTTCATTTATTGAAGAAGAACATCAAATTTGGTGGTTTTCAATAATTACATTTTCATCTTTATTTATAATTAAAAATAAAAAGTTTTTTTTAATAAAGGGTAAAAAAAAAATAAATCTTTTATTAATTGTATTTTTATTTATTTTATTAAGATTGATTAAATCTTGGAATAATTCTGGACAAAAATATAATTTTATTTATAATAATTATATTTCTTATTGGCTTGATAATAATAATTTTAATCATTCCTATTTTAATTGGTTTTTAATATCCTTAACTTATATATCTAATTGGTTCTTAATTTCATATGGAGGATTATCCTTAATTCATCCTTTCTTAAGTTTTATGTTAACATTTTTATTATATTCAATTTCATTTTCATATAAATTAACTTTTGATTATTCAAATAATTCAAAAAATATTCCTGGATTTTTTATTACTATTATCAAACAAATTATGAATTCTTTAAATGTTGATGATCCAATAAATTGTTTAAATCCATTAGCTACTTTATTCTATCAAGTTTTAATTTTTGATTTATTTATTAGAATTGGTTTTATTTTTTTTAATCAATATTTAATTTTTAATCCAATGAAATTAAAAAATGGTAAAGAAGGAAATTATAATAGTGATTATTTATTTTTTAATGATATTTTAGGAATTTTAACTCCATTTTTATTATTTCAAACTAAAAAAACAAATATTCCATTATTTTTAATATTTTTTTTTATAAGGTTAATTTTTAGTAAAATCATGGAAGATTTTTCAAAATATGAAATTTCCAATCCTGAAAGTTTAAATATTGATAACATCCATGATAATGATAATACAAAAAAGAAAGATATTTCTGAAACTGAAAATCATATATTTGATTCAATTAATTCTCATTTCAAATTAGTTTCAACAATATCAATATTTATATTATTAATTCAAAATTTATCTTTTTTTTATTCAGGTTTTACAAATTCTTTAGCTACAGTTGATTTAGCAAATGCATATAATGGATTAAAAGATTTTAATTTATTTTATACAGGAATTTTAACATTTATTTCAAATTTTGCTTGTCCAATATATTGGAATTTTACTGGATTAAATTTATTATTTGAAAATCCATTAATTTTTCAATTAAAATTACTTATAGATAAAAAAAAATTTAATCAATTAAAATTTCAATTAATGTATAGAAGATGGATAATAATATTTACATTTTATACAATTTTTGGATTTTTTTTAATTATTAGTTGTTATATTTTAAGATTTCATTTATTTATTTGGACGGTTTTTAGTCCAAAAATTTTATTTTTTTTTGTATGGAATTTTTTAATAAGTGGATTATTAGAAATTATTAATTCATTTTTAGTTTTTGTTTATTAGATTAATATAGAAAAAAAAAAAATGGAAAGAAATTTGAAACAGTATCATAAAGAGGTATTTTAAGAAAGTATGACAAAATTGAAAATAAAGAATATAGATGAATAAATTAAATTATTGCAAAAGTTGATCTCTATAATGTGGTTGATTATTCATAAATTTCTGAGATCTTTTGAAGTTAATATTATCATTTCTAGTTTTTGATTTCCAATATCTTTTTGTTTGAGCATATTGTTGTTTAGAAGTAAAATTTGAATCAGTTATTAATAATTGATGTCTTGATTCAGCAGCTAAAACAGTTCCTTGACCATCAGGATATACTTTATCTGGTTTTAAATCTTGTTTATAATATCTTGCTAAAGCTCTATGACCAACTTTTAATCCAGTTGGTAAATGAAGTTCAATACCATCACTATCGGTATAAATATAATCAATTGGAGCTTCTTCTTCACTTTCATCGTCATCATTATCATCATCATTATTATTGTTTTCATCGTCATTATCATCATCAGATACATCTTCCCATTGGTTATTATCATCATCAGTATTATGAATAATTTTATTTTTATTTTTATTTTTATTTTTATTTTTATTTTTATCTTTATAAGTTGATCTAAAATCATAAAATGAACCAATTTCTAATTTTTGATCTTCAGTATCATAAGGTACAAAACAATGACGTTTATCAATCATATGAGTTCTAACAGCATTTAAATCTTTACCTTGATAATTACAACATAAACAAATATTACCAATTGAAATTTTTTCAGATAAATAATTAATTAAACCATTTAAATTAATTAAAAATTTTTGTTCAGGTAAATATAAACCATGATTTTTAAACATATGATTAATATTATCATTTAAATTAATAAAATTTTTTGATTTTGTACAAAATAAACATGTATTAATTGGAATTTTAAAATTTTGATTATTTTTAAATTTTTCTTCCATTATAATATCTTGTTGTTCTTCTAAAGATAATTTATTAAATTTTTCAATTTCTTCAATTTTATTATCATTGATGAGAATTGAATCTTCTTTTATTATATCTAAAGTATTTGAATTTAAAATTATATTATTATTATTATTATTATTATTATTATTATTATTATTTTTTATTTCAATATTTTGATTTATTTGAATTTTAGCTAATTCTAATAATTTTTTTTGTTGTAATTTTAATTCTTTTTTAGTTATAGTTCTAATTTTTTTTTTACCATTAATATTATTAATATTATTATTATTATTATTATCATCATCATTTATACTTATACTTATACTTGTTTTATTATTGGTAGTAGTATTAATAATATTTTTTTCAATATTATTTTTAATTACTTTATTATTAAATAAAATTTCAACAATTGCAGGTAATTTAGCAACTCTTCTTTTTAAATTATATCTATGCCATTCAGATTTCATATGATCTCTTTGAGAATTTGATAATTCAAATGCAATACCACAAGTATTACAAGTATATTTATTTATTGTAGACATGATTATATTGAATAATATATAAATTAAATGTATTTGATTAATAATGGAGATAATTTAAAATATATAAAAAAAAAGATTTTTATTTTAAAAAATTAAAGGGAAAAAAATTTGCAGAGAAGAAAAATGAATTTTTGAAATTAAATGAAATAAAAAAGAATAAAATAAAAGTACAACGGTACCAGAACAGTGGATCCTTAATAAGGAAAGAAGAAGAAAAAAAAAAAAAAAAAAGTTAATAAAAAAGCACCCGACGTGGGAGTCGAACCCACAATCTTCTGATGACTTTATTGAAAGTTATTTCTTATAGAAGTCAGACGCGTTAACCATTACGCTAGCCAGGCTTATTTGTGTAAATTTATAGTTTTTTATTATTTGTTAGTATCAAGTGAGAAGTGAGACACGTGCTGGTTTTTTATTTTTTTTATTTTTTTTATTGCCCCTGAAAATTAGAATAAAAATTTAGAATAAAAATTTAGAATAAAGAATTATATTAATAATAACTAGTATACATTAAAAGAAAAGAAAAGATGATAAAAACTATAGATAAATAAAAAAATAAGACAGAAAAGAATAAAAGAAGTAGTTAAAGAGGTAAATAAATAAATAATTAACTTATTATTGGTCTTATAGATAATTTTTTTTTATTTTCAATTTTAGCTAATAAAGCAGGATTAATATGAGGTAAAACACCACCATAAGCTATAGTTGCTTTAATTAAAGTATCTAATTCTTCATCACCTCTTATAGCTAATTGTAAATGTCTTGGAGTAATTCTTTTAACTTTTAAATCTTTTGCAGCATTACCAGCTAATTCTAAAACTTCAGCAGATAAATATTCTAAAACTGCAGTTAAATAAACAGCAGCTTTTGCACCAACTCTTGATTTATTTTGAGCTTTTTTTTTTAAAAATCTTTTAATTCTACCAACAGGAAATTGTAAACCAGCTTTTGAAGATGATGAAGATAATTTATTTGAAATTTCTGAATTTGATTTACCTTTACCACCACCACTATGAGTTTTACCACCAGACATAATAATTATGTTAATAAAATTAGGACTAGTACTGTAATGATATAATATATAATAAGATAATATAATATAATTAGATAATAAAATGATAATATAATACAAAATTCAAATTAAGAAAGATGATGAATTAGGCAAGTAAGTAATATTAACAATTAGTAGTAAAGTAGTAAATAAGTAAGTAAACAAAACAAAACAAAACAAATGAAAAACACACGCGAAAACTCAAACAGGTGGTAGTCATGTGATACGTGTATTATGTAACAGGTTACGTAACCATTCAATGATTTAAATTCATTGAATTATTATTATATTATTATATTATTATAGTAATATATTGATATAAAGATAGTATTTAACATTATTTATTATTAGAATAATAGTGAATATTATTTTGATATAAAACCTAGAGCTTGAGGTTCAGAAGTTGTTAAAACAATTGAATTTTTAAAATCTTTTGATTTATTTTCTAAAGTTGATTTTATTATCATTGTTCTTGCTTTTTCTTTTGTATGATGAAGACATTCAAGATAATCTTCAGCATTTGGACGACATTGAATTGAATTTTTTGAATTTTCATTTGTATAACATTCCATAAAACGTTGCCATTCTAATTATTATTATTATATATTATTATTATATATTATTGTTAGTAATTTATTGTATAATGTTTGTAATTTAATGATTGCAATGCATACCTCCAAAACAACGATTTGGACCACCTCTTAAACCATAACCACTTGACATTTGATATATTTATATTTATTTATATTTATTTATATTTATTTATATTTATATTTATATTTATATTTATATTTATATTTATATTTATCTAGTGTTAATTATCTAGTGTTAATTATCTCTTCAGTTCAGTTCTTTACTTCTTTACTTCTTTACTTCTTTACTTCTTTATTTATTTACGTATTGAATGAAAACTCCGTTATTTTCTAAATTTACTTATTTTAAAGCCGTTTTAATTGGAAGAATTCAAGATAATAAGTAATCACATGATATATACTAGTACTAGTATATTATAATAGTATATATTATTAATATATTATTAAAGATATAAGTTTCAATACAATTCATTAATAGAAGTAAGTAAGTAATAAAGAATTAATTCGGATACGAAAGAAATATGCGATGAGCATTAAAGATTTGAAGTACTGTAGTATTAAAATACTTTCTGTAACAAGAGAAAAGAAGAATTGAAGCCACCAGAGCTACAAACAGAGAACACAAACAGCTAAGAGACAAGAACGAAACAAACAAAGTTATTCTTTTCTTATTCTTTTCTCTCTTTTTATAAACAATGGGCTTAGAGTTCTTCAACAGAGAATAACTCTTTATTTTGGTACTATTTTAAGTAAATTTATTCCAGGGCCTACTTTTAAATAATAAAATCATTAAATAATAATATTTGATTATTCATCAATTATCCACTTCAATGTCAATCCAATCCAAACATTGTTATTGTTATTGTTATTGTATTTATTTATATTTGTATTTATTAATTTATTTATTTATTCAATTTTAATATAAATTAATCTAATTATCTTATATTTCTACTTATTATATTAAATTTTATATTATTCAATTACTTTATCAATTACAAACTACAATCATCATTTATCATAATGTCAATTTATTCAAATGAACCTGAAAGAATTAATAGATTCTTAAGAGAAAATAATTCAAATTCAAAATCTCAATACAATAACAATAATAATAGAGAATTTGAACCAAGTCCTTCAATTAATATTAATAATAATAATAATAATAATAAAGTAATTAATAACAAATTAAACTTCTATTATTAATATCCATACCACTATATCATATCATATTCATTATACTATATCATATTTATTATATCACTTACTTGTATTATATCATACCACTTTACTTACTTTACTTACTTTACTTACTATATCATATTTATTATATTACTATTTCTTTTCTTATTTCTATTTTGTAGTCATGTGACCTGTTTGATTAATTTGTAATATATAATATATAATATATAATATATATATATAATATATATAAAATACTGTATATATAATATATAAAATAAACAAGTAACATTAACTATTAACTATCATATATAATATATCATATATCATATATCATATATAAAGTAAACAATGGGTAAGAAGACTAAAAGTAATAATGGAAATAAAACTAAAGGTAAAGGTTTAAAACTTGCTCTTTTAAATCATCAATCTAAAATTAAATTATTTCAAAAAAATTCATTAAAAATTATTAACTCTAATAACAATAAGATTAATAAGATTAATAAATTAAAAAAACTTCAAAATAATAATAATAATAATAATAATAATAATTACATACCTTTTAATAATAATGATAAAATTTTATTAATTGGTGAAGGTGATTTATCATTTTCAATTTCAATTTTAAAAAATAATTTTATAAATTCAAAAAATTTAATAATTACAATTTTTGATAATTCTATTGAAATTTTAAAATTAAAATATCCAAATTCTATTGAAAAAAATTTAAATATTTTAATTAATAATTATAATTTTAAAATTAATAAAAATTTATTTTTTAATATAGATTGTAAAAATTTAATAAATTCATTTGGTGGTTTTAAAAAAATTAAAAATTTATTTATTAATAATAATTTTTATTTAAATTATATTATTTTTAATTTTCCTCATAATGGTAAAGGTATTAAAGATATTAAAAGAAATATAAAATCTCATCAAGATTTAATGATAAATTATTTTAAAAGTTCTATTGAATTTTTAAAAATTTTAAATATTAATGATAAAATTAATGGTAAAATTATTGTAACTTTATTTGAAGGTGAACCTTATAATTCTTGGAATATAAAAGATTTAGCAAAATTAAATAATTTAAAAACTTTAATATCTCAAAATTTTAATTGGAATTTATTTCCAGAATATTCTCATAAAAGAACAAATAATGAAAAATTAACAACAAAACCTTCAATTGAAAGAAAAGCAAGAATTTATGTATTTGAACAAAATTAATTTATTAAAAATATTTTTAAATTTTAAATTTTATATATAATTACCCTCTTTATCGAATGAAATTTGCATCAATTTGTTTTAAAGATGTATTAAGATAAATTTTAATTTTTCTTCTATAACTTAAAATATTTTTTTTTTGAATTGGATTACCTTCAAAATAAACACTTTCAATTTTTTTACAATTTTTTAATTCATTACCAATATTATTAAAATCATTAAGAAAATTATTTGATGCCCATAAATCTGTTAAATTAATTAAATTATTTAAATTTTCTAATTTTAAAATTTTATTATTTGATATATCTAAAATTTTTAAATTTTTTAAATTATTTAAATTCTCAATTTTTTTTATATTATTATCTGATAAATATAATTCTTTTAAATTTATTAAATTATTTAAATTTTCAATTTTTATTAATTTATTTGATTGAATTGATAAAATTTTTAAATTAATTAAATTATCTAAATTTTCAAATTTTAAAATTTTATTTTTACCAACCCATAATTCTTCTAAATTTTTTAAATTTAATAAATCTTTATTTAATTTAATTAATTTATTACCACCTAATTCTAAATTTTTTAAATTTTTTAAATTTGATAAATTTGAAATTTCTTTAATTTTATTTTGAACAAAATATAAATTTTCAAGTTTTTTTAAATTTGATAAATTTTTAATATTTTTAATTTTATTAAATGATAAATCTAAAATTTTTAAATTTTTAAAATTATTAATTTGTGAAGAAATATGATTAATTCTATTATCATAAAAATCTAATTCATAAATTTTTAAAATTGAATTTTTATTTAATAATATTAAATTTGATAAACTTTGAATTAAATTTTGTCTTAAACAAATTGAATTTAAATTATTAAATTTTTCTAAATTTAAAGATTTTAATGATTGAATTTTTAAATGAATTAAATCAAGATTTTTTATATTATTTGATAAATCTTTTGTTAAATTAAAATCACATTCAATTTCTTGAATTTTATTATCAGGTATAATTTTTCCTGGAAAATTAACATATTCTAAAGAATTTCCTTTTAAATTTTTTATATTATTTTCTTCTATATCTTCTTCTTTCTCTTGTTCCTGTTCTTCATCAGTTTCTGAAAAAAATTCATCATTATCATAAATCTTGTCATGAAGATGAATATTCTCTTCTTCTATTTTGTTGATTTCTGAATTTATCTCATTCTCTTCTAATGTTAAATTTTGAATATTTTCAAGTCCAGACATTTTATTATCTGTTTAATGAAATGATTAGTGTTTGATAACTGATTGATGATTAATGATTGATAATTGATTAATGATTGATTAATGATTGATTAATGATTGATTAATGATTGATAAGTGATTGATAAGTGAATGAGAATAAAAGGATCAAAATAAATACCAAATTCAGTTTATAAATAATATTAATAAAAAAGTAAACAGTTTTTGATCAACGGACACGTGACCATCCAAGGAAATTGAAATATTCAAAAGTCACGTGTCACGTCAGGTGATTGAAGTGGAATATAATTGGAATATAATTGGAATATAATTATTGTCATTTATTCACTATAGAAATACGTACGAATTAAATCTACTTGTAGAAAGGTTTATTTTGCTGATAAAAAAGAGAATTGAAGTTTGAATTAGACGCTGAAGAATTAATATTTTCAATCACAAACAGGAATGATTGAGCAAAAAAGTAAGGAAATAATATTTTAATTGATAATTCAAATCCAATTTGGATAATTAATGGCTAATTCAATTAATAAATTCATAAATAAAAGTAAATCTTTTCCCGCTCATAGAAAAAAAAAATCAAATAAAAAAATTATAATTTTATCAAGTGATTTTGATAAATCAAGTGAATCTGATAATAACAGTAAGAATAACAATGATAATGATGATGATGATGATGATGATGATGATGATGATTCAATTGAAAATGATTCTTCTATAATCTCAATCAAGAATATGAAATATTCATTACCTGAAAATAATAATAATTTATCAATTAATAGAAAAGTATTTAAATCTTCTCCAATTAAAAAACTAAATGGAAAAAGAAAAAGAAAAAGAGAAAGAGAAAGAAAAATTCAATCTAATAATCAATTAATTAATAAAATAAATAAAATTGATCCAAATTTAATTATTGATTTAGATGATGAACAATGGGATATTAATACCAATACAAAAAATAATAATGATTTTCATAATCAATCTGATACTGAAACTGATACTGATACTGATATAAATACTGATATTAAATCGAATACTAAACTTCATAATATTATCAAGAACAAAAAGAATATTAAATCAAAAAAACAAAATGATACTTTAGAATCAATAAGTTTTAATGAGTTTCAATATTATAAATCTAAAAATATCATTAATACTAATATTAATAATAGTAACATAAGTATTACAAATAATAAAAGAAAAAAATTCATATCAAAATCTTTTAATATCATAGATCAATCTTATAATAAACATAATAATTATCATAACTTAAATACTTCAATTCCAATCTCAATTAAAACTAAAATAATTCATGAAAACGACAACATATCTTGGATTGAAAAATATAAACCAAATTTATTATCTGATTTAGCTTTACATAAAAAAAAATTAAATGATGTTAAAGAAATTTTAATTAAAATGTTAAATAAAAATTCAAATATAAGATTATTAATTTTAAAAGGTCCTTCAGGTACTTCTAAAAGTACTACAATTAAATTATTATCTGAAATTATTTCATCAAATGATATTTTAAATAATAATAAAAATTCTTATTTATCAAATTCTTTTAATAACTTAGGAAATAATATTAATAATAACAACAACAATAATAATAAAATAGATAAAATAGATAAAATAAATTTAATTGAATGGGAAAATCCAATAAAAAGTAATATGAATTCATTTAATGATTTTTTAAATTCAATGAAATATAGAATTAATTCAAATTTATCAATTTTATTAATAGAAGATTTACCAAATATATTTCATCAAGAAACAAAAAATTTATTTAGAAATTCTTTATATCAATGGTTAAATATTAAATCTTTTCAAAATTTACCACCAATAATTATCTCAATTTCTGAATTTACATTTAATAATAATAATAGTGATTTATCAAATAATTATGATAATTTAAATTTAAATTATTATGATATTAATAATAATTATAATATTAATACAATTTTTGGTAATAAAATTTTAAATTTAAAAAATATTAAAATTATTAATTTTAATCCAATTAATAAAACTTTAATTAAAAATAATTTAAATAAAATTATAATTAATGAAAAAAAAATTTTTAAAAAAATAAATAAATTTGAATTAAATGAAAAAATTAATGAAATTTCAAAAATTGGTGATATTAGAAATTCAATAAATTATTTTCAATTTTGGTCAACTTGGAAATCAAAATTTAATAATAAAATTATTCCTAATAATAATAATAATGATGAATATTTAACATTTGGTAAAGAAAATGAGATTGATTTATTTCATTTTATTGGAAAAATTATTTATGGTTCAAAAGAATTAAATAAAAATAAAAAATTAATTGAAAATGAAGAAATTTTTTTAAATTGTAATAAAATTTTAAAAATTTTACCAGAAAATAAAATTAATTTAATTTCATTAATGATTTTAGAAAATTATTTAAATAATTTAAATGATTTTAAAATTAATTTAAATTTTTTAAAAATTTTATCAATATTATCAATTTCAAATATTTTTTTAAAGTTTAATATGATTAAAATTTCAATTAATTTAATTATTAGAAATACAAGATTAAATTGTTTTAAATTAAATATTAAAAATAATTTAATCAATTATAAAAATAAAAAAAATTTTGATAATTTAAAATTTACAAGAGAATGGAAAGTTTTAAAAAAACAAAAAAAAATAATTATTGATATTAAAAAATTTCAAATTTATAAGTTTTTCAATTATAATAAACGAATTAGTTATAACAATAATAATAATAATAATTGTATAAATTCGATGATTAGATTTAATGATTTAAATTTATTACATGGATTTTATGAACCAATAATAAATAAAAAAAAATTATTTGATTTAAAATCATTTCATTTTTATTATCAAAATAATAATAAGGAATATAATAAGGAATATAAAAAAGAAATTGATAGAGAAAAAGAAAGAATTGAGAAAAATAAATTAAAAGAATTCAATTTTTTAAATGATGATAAAAATTTATTATTAAGTAGATTAGGTGGAAATTTTTCTGAAATTTATTCAGATAATGATATTCAAGTGAATGAAGATAATGATAATGAAGAAAATAAAACTACAACTGATAAAAATAATGATAATAAATATGATAATTTTAATTTAAGGGATATTATTGAAGAATATGAAATGGATAGTAATTTTAAAGAATTTGAAGAAAGTTTAAGTGAAAATGAATTTGATGAAGATCCAATAATTGAAAGTGATGAAGAAAAAAAAGAAAATTTTATAAAGGAAATTGAAGAATTTAGTAGTGAAGGAGAAATATTATCAGATTCAGATTTAGATAATATATAAAAAAGATATTTAAAAAAGATATTTAAAAAAGATATTTAGATTTTTTTAATTATTTATTTAAAATATTTAATTATCAAAGTATTTATATATATATATATTAAATTTCAAATTTCTAATTTAATTTTTAGTTATTAAATCTTTAAAAAAATCAGGATCATCATTTAAATTTTCTTTAATTATATCTAAACCACCTTGAAATTCAGAATTTACATATAATTGTGGAAAAGTTGGCCAATCTGAAAAAGTTTTTAAACCTTGTCTTACGGAATCATCTTTTAAAATATCAAAAAATCCAAAAGGTAATTTATTTTCTCTTAATATTGCAACCATTTGTCTTGAAAATCCACATTTTGGTTGAGATGGACTACCTTTCATAAATAACATTATTGGAGCTGCACTTGTTATTTTTTTTAATCTTTCATTTAATTCAGTTTCAGTTTCAGTTTCAGTTTCAGTTTCAGTTTCAGGTTCAGGTTCAGATTTAGGTTCAGATTTAGTTTCTAATTTAGTTATAGGTTTTGAATCATTTTCAGATGAACTTTTAAGTTCATCTGTTTTTGTTGAATCTATGATTTGTTCAGATTTTGAATCTGAATCTTTATTAATATCATTATTAGATTGATCAATAAATTGATTTAAAATTAAAGATAATTGTTTTGGATCAGCACCAGAAAATTCTTTTAAAATTATACCATTTTTAATTAAAATAAAATATGGTACAGAATTAATTTCAAATAAATTTGAAATTTCATTAAATTTATCAGAATTTATTAAAATAAATTGAATTTTATTAAATTTTATAATTTTACTTATTGTTTCAATAACATTATTAATTTGTAAACATGGTTTTGCCCAATCTGTTTTAAAATAAAGTAAAATTAATTTATCTTTATTTAAAATTGATTCATTATTTGTTAATTCTGAGAATTGATCTTCAGATTCAATTTCTATTAATGGCATTTTTAATATATTAATTGATTGAATATTGAAGGATTATTGATTGATTATTAGTTGATTAATTGAAGAAAAGTAATCTTTTTATATTCATATATTCATATATTCATATATTTATACATGGGGTGAAAGAAATGGAAAAGAATATTATTAATACTTTAGCTAATAAATAAATGGAAATTGCAATAAATTGTAATACTGCAAACAAAGAGAATCTTCATTTCCTGAGACGTTTTGAAAGATGAATATAATCACCAGCCACACAGAAGCGATGCTTTCACGCTGCTGACATTGTGCTGGCTGCTGATTGGACAGCCAAAAAAAGATCAGCAAGAAGCAGGCTGGTGGAGCAAAAAAAGAAATAGTGGCGCAACTGCATGTGACTTCAAATCCACAGTTGTGGTACTTCAGAAGTGGTGCATGATAATGCACATGGCTACGCGAAGAAACTGCTAGACGCGTGTCCCTCTTCACTGGTAATGAAATTGATAATTTCTTTGATTGTAACTACTGTATTAATAATAATAATAATAATAACTTAGATGACATCTTCATCATCAATTCCTATTGAACTTGCTTCAGCTCTCATGTTTTCAGGAGGAGTAATTGAAGGAACATATTCAATAATTGAATATCCAATTCCAATTAAAGATATAATAAAACCAGGAAATATTTTTAAAAAATGATCATGAGAAACAATAACACCTATTAATATATAAAATAAACCTCTACCAATAAAGGAAAATAAAAAAGATGCATAAACATAAGTTTGTGGAGGTACAATGAATTCAAGATAACAAATTATAATACCGAATAAAATAACATAAAGTCCTAAAATTATCTATGAATTTATATTGAAAAAAAAAAATAAAAATTAAAAATTAAAAATTAGTAAAATTAGTATAAGTTTTAATGACAAAAAAGTTTATAGAATTTAGATTTTTATGTTTAACATACTCCTTGACTAGAAATTGAATAAATATTAGTTAGTAATCTGTTAGGATAAATTTAATAGAATAGAATATAAAGTACTTACAATCCATTAAAAAGTTCACCAAATCCACATAGAATCTAATAATATATTTAATTTAGTTAGTTATTTAGTTAGTTATTTACTTATTTATTTGTTTATTTATTTGTTTATTTAGATAATAATGTATTTTTAACACATACAGAAATTACTCCAACAGATAAATTAGTTATTTTGAATACTCTTGAGAGATCCATAGTATTAGGGCTATCGAAATTATCCATATTTAAAATCTGATAATATGTAGTTGTGATTGTAATAGTTCTTAACTGACTTAATTTACTATGTAATGTAATATAATAATATAATCTAATTGATTTATTGATTAATCTACTGATGTATTTGCTTTGACTGATTGATTTGAATTCAGTTGTAAATTAAAGACAAATAACAAAAAATTGTTTATATTTATTTTATAAAATTCTTATCAAAAAATATAGACACGTGCACAGACGACACCACAACAATGGAACAATAATATAATATAATATAAATATTTATTAAAAGATTGTGTATAAAAACTATTTACATATTTTTTGAATTATTGAAATTATCAAAGGATTCTTTATTTTGTAATAAAAGATCTAAAATAAATGTATGATTACCATTTAATTTTAAAGTAATTTTAATATTATTATAAAATTTTTTAAAATTTCTTATATTAAAATTTAAATTTTTATTATTAATATTCAAATTTATAAAATTTATTAATTCAATTAATAATTCATTACTTTTTAAATCTTTAAAATTTTCAAAAATTATTCTATTATTATTATTATTATTATTATCAGTAATTGAACTACTATTACTATACTTATTAATTAAATAATTTTTAAAAATTTTTAATTCATTATAATGTTGTTCAATAAATTGAGAATCATCAGGTAATTGACTATAATTTGAATCGGAACTTGAACTTGAATTTGAATTTGAATTTGAATTTGAATTTGAATTTAAGTTAATATCAATTAATTCTTTTTTAAATTCAATTGGATTTAAATCATCAATTTTTAAAAAATCATTATCTTTATTAATTATTATTATATTTGGAGGATTTATTAAATTATTATTTCTATTTTTTATAAATTCATTATCTTGTTTTGATAAATTATTTAAAATTTTTGCATATTTTCTTACACAACTTTTTGAAAATTTCCTTTTATTAATACAACTTAAAGAAGATTTAAAAAGTAAAATTGATGACATTTTTCCTATTAAACATATAATTTTATATAATATAATATATTGATATGAAAGAAGATAATGATATAAAAGAAGATAAAAATATTAAAAATATTAAAAAGTGGTTTTCTTATCACTTTATCTGCACCCTAATAACAAAACAGTCAGGTGACATGGGTAAGACCAGTGCTGTGGATGGCCTCACTAGCCACGTAATTGTTTACCATCCACCACAAGCCTTATTTATTTAAAATAGGAAATATTAACGTTATTAAATTATTATTATTTAAAAAGACATATATATACAAGAGAGTTAAATAATATTCAAAACAATAATTTTAATTATTGTTTTTAAAAGAATTATTTGCAATTGAAGTTAATTTTTGTAAATTACCATTTAAATTATCATTAATTTGATTAAAATCTGGTAAAGTTTTATTAATTGTACCAGATAAATTATCATATAAAGATTTATTAATATTATCAAAATATGTTGGATTTGGTGTTAAATTATTAAAAATTCTATCAATTGATTGAAAATTAGATAAATGATTTGATTCTGAAATTTTTTTTTGATCATTATTTATTGGAAATACTAAATTAATTTTTTGAATTAAAGAATTTTCATTAATTATAAAATTTTTTGAATTATAATATAATTTTAATAAATTATTTGATTTTTTTTCATTAATTTTTAAAATATTATAAATTCTATTAATTTCACGTTTTTTATTTAATTGAATTTTTTCAAAATTTGTTCTATTTCTCATTATTGAACCATTTAAAAATTTTGAAATTGTTGGTAATGTTAAACTATTTTTAATTTCAAAATTTTTATTTGAAATTTTTTTTAAATTTTCTAAATTTGAAATTTCTTTTAATTTAATTTTTTCAATTTTTTTAAAATTTAAATTTTTTAAAATTTTTTCTTCTTCAATTTCATAAATTTCTTTTAAATAATCTCTTCTTAATTTTGATTTTTTATAATTAATTTTTTGATTTTTTGATAAATTTTTTAATTCATTTAAATTATAAATTTTTTTTGGTAATGGAATTGTTAAATTTAATTTATTTAAAACTTTAAAAGATTTTTTAAATTTTAAATCTCTTGTTGAATTCTTAGGATGTTTTATATTTTTTGAATAACCTGTATCAGATTCTTTAATTTTAATTATTGGTAAAATCGGTTGTTTAAAAATTTCTCTAGGTTTTGGTAAAATACCTGATAAACCATATCTAACTAAATTTTTACTCATATTTAGATTATGAAGTCTTTTTCTTACTTCTTTGATTATTTAAATTCTTTATTCCCTTCACACAACACCTCTCAATATCTTCTTAATCTTTCTCTTTCTCTTTCTCTTTGTCTTTCTCTTTATTGTCTTTTTAATATTCTTGGTCTTCTTTGTCCTCTTTGTCTTCTTTCCAGTTTCTCAAATATTTCATTTTCAATCTTCAAAATCAAACCAAGAATGATCATGTGATCTCAGTCACGTGCCAACTTGTGATTTACCACGGTGGTGGGTCATTGAAATCATAATCATAATCGTAAACCAGGACTACCGCATTTCTGGCTTCTTGCGTTTGTTTCTTCTTGCATCTTTCTTTGTGTGTGTGGTTTGTGAATGATTCAAATTGGCATTACATCGAAGTTGATGGGGAGAAAATGGCGATGAGATAGATAAATCATATAAAATAAGTGGAAAGACTTTCAACAGTTGTACAAATATTCTTGTATGTTTATTCCGATTTGAATGTGACAAAAATATGATTGGTTTTTATTTTTTCAATAAACAATTTTTGAATATGAAGTTAATGGAACTGTTAATTTATATCGATTTACAGAAATTCCAATCATATCTAAAAATAATGTCACATAATAATTGTAATAATAATATCTAACATCATTTTTATATCCTCAACAAGACGATTTGAATAAATATTATTATCTAGCAATCAAAATATAAAAATATAAAAATTAAAAATTAAAAATAAGAATTTTAAGGTTAATTAAGGTTTTTCCTCTTGCATGCCAATACAAACTTAAATACTAAACTTGATAATTTTACGAGATATAATTGGAGAATTCAAAAATCACTTGAATTTACAAATTAATTTATATTATTTTAAAATTTAAATTTTTTTAACTACTTTTACTCTAGCATATATCACATAATAATAAAGGATTATTTTATTTATTAGAGTCCACTCTAGCTTTAAAAAAAGCTTAAATAAAAAAATTAAACAACAAAACAGAAAAAAAAAAAAAAGCGAATAAACTAATTAACAAAAGCGAAGAAAAAATACATGAGAAAAGTAAAAACAAAAAAACAGAGTACAAAAGTATTTTTAATAAAAAAAAACAAAAGAAAAACAATTAAATTAAAAAGCAAAAAAGTCCTTATTAAAAAAGCTAGTAAATTTGAGATTATGGGTATCTAGTTTTGTAAATCATTTAAAACAACATCAATTGCATTGAATAAGCTATTCATTTCCGATCCATCATTTATTATATCTTTATTAGTATCAATAGATATTTCATGATTCACCTTAAGAGAATTAGTATCACTGAAATCAATGAAATTATCTTTATTATTTTGAAATTTATCATGATCATCAATAATTCCAAGTTTTCTTATAGATATAATACTATTTCTTTCAGAAACTGGCGAAATTTCTTCATATGAATCGGATTTCATACTTGAATTCACGCTTAAATGTTTCTCTGAATTCAGTATTGAATTTGAAGAAGAAATTGAAAGAAAATTAGAATTTAAGGCTAATTGAGATTGGCAATTTTCATCAGTAATTAAATTTGATTTATTATCATTATCTGAGATACAATTAATAGAATTTGAGTTATCATCACTATCACTATTAGTTTCACTATCACTTTCTGAATCTGAATCTGAATCTGAATCATAGTCATCATCAAATGAAATATTAAATTTATTACAAATTGTTTCCATAAGACTATCCCAAGATGGAACAATACTCAAATTTTTTGTTATAAATGAATTTCTTTTGAAAGAATCAGAAGAATCTTGAAAATTTGTGATTTCTAAAAATAATTGATTTTTAATTAAATTTATTTTGGGTGAATTTGAAATATGATCTGATGATAAAAAAATTGCTGCAAATTCAGATTCTAAATTTTCAATATTTGGTGAAATTTCTTCATTGATTATTAAATTAAAATCAGAATCGATAAATTTTGTTTCATTTATTTGTCCCAATTCATTTAAATTTAAATTTTGATTCAAAAAACCTTTTAAATGAATTTCATTGAAATTATTTTTTGTACCAATTATGTAAATATTTTTCATTTTCATTGAAAGTGCTCTAATCATATTTATTAATAATGATTGAGTTTCTATTTCTAAATTATTTTCAGTATTGAATATAAATAATAAATATTTTGGACTTTTATTTATAGTAATGTCGATAATTTCACTTTTATTTTGAAATTCATTTATATCTTCCTGTTTTTTATTTCCAGATAAAGAAGCTTTTGGAGAAGCATTTTCAATAACTTCATTTGAATTTATTGAAGAATCTGGGGAATTAAAATTTGAATTTAAAATTGAAATTGAAACATTATTAGATTCATCACTTTTATCCAGATTTTTATTTTTATTATTATTAGTATTATTATTATTTTTATTTTTATTTTTATCTTCATCATTGATTTTAATTTTTTCAATTGATTTTTCTAAATCATCATAATCAAAATCATTAATAACTGGAAATGAAAGTGAAGAAGGAGAAGGTTCAGAAGAATTAAAATAATGAGATGGTAAAGTTAAAGTTGTTGAAAAAATTTTATTTGGAAAAATAAAATCAGAATCACATAATGCAACACCCCATTTTTCAAGTACATTTTTAATATCATGATGAGAAATATATATAAAATTTATATCTTTATAATTTATATCCCATTTTAAAGTTTTTGAAGTTGGAGTTTCAATTTTTAAACTTGAAAAAGAATTTGAATTGAAATGATGTGAACTTGGATCAAAAAAATCATCATTACTACTATTATCATTATTATTATTATTATTTGAATTTAAATTTTTATTAATTTTACCATTTTCATCAATAATTGAATTTAAATTTAATTCATTATTATTATTAAAATCAGAAGAATTATTTAAAGGTAAAATTTTATAATTTTTAAAATTTAAATCAATAATTATTAAAATTTTTTTGAATAGATATAGTAATTTTAAATTATAATTATCAGAAGAATTTAAAGAAATTTGTAATTTATCAACTAATCTTAAATTACCAAAATTTTTAAATTCTAAAATTGATAATAAATTTAATCTTTTTGAGAAATTTAAATTTAATTGATTTAAAAGATAATTTAAGAAAATAGATTGAATTTTATTGATTGATAAATTAATTAAATTTGAATTAAAATTAGAATTTAATGGAGATTGTGGAGGAGTTGAATTTCTAGAAACAGAAGAAACTATAGAAGAAATTGCAGAAATTGAAGAACCTCTTGAAGATTTATTATCATGATGATTAAATTTAATTGAATTATTTCTTATTGAATTATTAGTTCTATTTGATTTGAAACTACTTTGACTTAATTTACTATTTATACTAAATCTATTATTATTTATTGAATTATTTGAAATAGAAACATTTGATTTTATTGAAGGTATAGATTGAAAAGATTGTAAAGATTGTAAAGATTGAATAGAATTTCTAGAGTTATTGGAATTATGAGTATTAATTGATTTGTTATCATTAATTTTTGTAGATATATTAGAAATTGGAGATTTAGAAACTTGATTAGAAAGTTGTTGAGATTGAGATTGAAGTTGTAATTGAGATTGATATTGAATAGAATTTGAATTTGGTTCAAATAAAAGATATAAAGTTATAAAATGATCTAAATAATAATTTAATTTTGGAATTGCAGTTTTTTGACAAATTGAACAAATTGGAAAAATTAAATTAATATTATTGTTTATATTATTATTTGTAGTTGTATTATTATTAATTATATTTAAAATTTTATTATCTTCAATACAAGTTTTTAAACAATTTTCATGAGTTGAATGACCACAATTTAAATTTATGATTTTTTCAATATTAAAAGTTATATCTAAATCTTCATTACAAAAATTACAAATTTTTAAATTTTTTAAAATTTTTATATTTTCATTATTTGAATTGATTGAATTTGAAGAATTATTTGAATTTATTGAATTTATTGATATATTTGAAGTATTTAAAGTATCTGAACTTAATAAGTTATTATTATTATGATAATAAGAAGATCTTTTTTTATTTCTTAAATATTTAACTTTTGAATAATTTAAATTGTTATTATTGTTAATTGGATTATTATTAATTAAATTATTTTTATTATTTGAAGATATTTGAATTTTAGTTTCTTTTAAATTTGAAAAATCTAATGAATTTATTATATTTTTTGAATTATTATAATTATTTGAATGAATTTTTTTATTAAATTTTTTAAAATATTTTTTATTTAAAGAAGAATTTTGAGAATTTGAATTTGAATTTAAATTTGAATTTAAATTTAAATTTGAATTTATATTAGAATCTAAAGAACTTGAAGAGTTTGAGGAATTTAAAGAATTTAAAGAATTTATAGATAATGGAGATTTGTCTCTATCATTTACATTATTTAAGATATTATTATTTATATTATTATGAGAAGGAGAATTAAATCTTTGAGATAATCTCCATTTTGAAGGAGATGGATCCATTTGATAAATTAATGAAATGAAATGAAGTTATATAACTTATTTAAATATTTATTTATGATAATAATTTTAATAATTTTAATAATTATTGAATGAATTGAAAAAACATCTGTGAATAAAATAGAGAAATATAAATTAGTTAATAAAAATTTTAAATTAAAGAATATTGAGATATAATAAATGAATCAATGAATTAATCAATGAATTAATCAATGAATGGATGAATGTATGAATGAATGAAAGAATCGATGAATCAATCAATCATATATTTTTTTTGAATTCTCAAATGGTTCATTAATTTGAATATGAATTATAATTTATTTCAATTTGATCTTTTGATTATTTTGTTATTGTGAATATTTTAAATCTTTAATATTTGAATATTGAATATTAAACATTTATTTGTATTGAATTGATGTATTGTGATGAAGGCCGTATCAGTTACCTCAGGCCCATTGCGTCCCACAGCAAAGAAGAAAAGTTACACAACTCGCTTCGTTTCAGCCTGAGAAAACCCACAGCAGCCAAAAAACACCTGAAACACATCTCTAACACACACTCAGCCACACTCCACAGACTTCAGACAGCACCAGCCATAAAAACTAGCCACTGATGAGGAACAAACATTCAGCGGCAGCAAAGTACTTACTATCACAGACACAAGCGTCAAAGAAAAACCACAAAATTGGTCTCATATTTTATTAAGCCCATAGTGGTGGTATATACGTACAGGTACGTTTAAATACAGTTTTGTACAGATTATTATTACCAGGTCTGTGGGTGGTCACGTGACTATATATATATATATATTTATATTATTGTTATTATTATTGTTATTATTATTGTTATTATTATTGTTATTATTATTTCCGTGCTTTTAATGCTACACGAAACAATCTTTTTCTAAACAACAAAAAAATATGAAATTAAATGTAAATATAAACAATGATTGATAAATAAAATTGTAAATATACGTAAAATTAATAAAAAATAACATAAGCATAAAAATCATCTAAAAATTTATTATTTACCATTATAATAATTACTGTACCAGTACTTTTGAAAACATAATCATCATTAATTTTATACTATCTACAATTTTCCTACTCAATATTCACTTCTTTTCACTTGATTTCATCTCATTTCATCTCATTTCATCTCATTTCATTTCCATAATGTCTTCCCAATCTCAATCTCAATATCCATCCCAATCTAAAACAGTAAAAGAAATTACTTTTACGTCTGCATCCCTAAATTCAACAAATTCTAATAAATCAATTGATCAAAATTCTAAAAGTGATGAAAATCAGGATAACTCCAATGATAATAAAGAAATAAAAGAATCTAAAAAAGAGTTATCTAATAAACTACTACAAGAAAATACTGAAACACATACTAATATTACAAATAAGGATCCTAATCAAGAATCTAATCAAGAATCTAATCAAGAATCTAATAAGGAATCTAATAAGGAAATAAATAAAGATTCTAATAAAGATTCTAATAAAGATTCAAATAATAAACTAACGGATGAATATTCTGATAATTCAAACGGTACTAAATCTAATTCTGAAAAAATTAATCCTACTACCAGTATTATTGAATCAACTCAATTAAAAAATAATTCTCAATCTAAAGATATAAATATAAATAATACTGGTACTACTACTACTAATAATAATAATAATAATAATAATAATAAATCTCAAACAACAATGGATTCAAATAATAATAGTAATATTACAGAAAAAAATTTAGAAAATACAAATATTACTACTCCTTCCAATATAACTTCTAAAGATTCTTCAAATGATAACTCAAATGATAAGTCAAATGACAACTCAAAAGTTAATGATAAAGATAAGTCAAAAGTTAATGATAAAGCTAGTATAAGTACTACTAACACTAACATAAAAGATAATAATAAAACTACTACTAAAGATAGTAGTAAAGATACTAGTAAAGATACTAGTAAAGATACTAGTAAAGATACCAGTAAAGATATTACCAAAGATAACAATGAAAATAAAGAAAAATCAATTTCACTAGAAGAAAAAACAATTGGTAATTATGATTTAGGTGCTGTTCCAATTAATAAAATTAAAGATTCTCATATAATTAAATTCATTTATAATTTACCATGGACTGAAGAAATTATACTTTTTATATTCAAATATTATAACTCAATAATTAAAAGTATAAAATTTGATTATAATAATCTATTAAAATTTAAAGAATTTTTTCAAATTAAAAAAATTAAAAATGATGAGTTTGAATTTAATATAAATAAATTAAAATTATCAACTAATGATAAAATTTCTTCAGATTTTATAAAAAATTTATTTGTAAATTATCCAAATTTAAAAAATTTATTTGAAATTATTAAAAGTTTGTATAATAAAGAAATTAAAGAAAATATTAATTTATTAAATGATTATGATATTATAAATAATTTATTAACACAATTTGATAAAGAACATAAAGTTTGGTTAAAAGTTTTTCAATTAAAAGGTTTAAAATATAATAATAAATTTTTTAAATTTCAATTAAATGATGATTTTTTAAAAAATGAATCAAATATGCATAAAAATTTAACAAATCAATATGTTAATAAATTACAAAGTTTAATTAAAGTTAAAGAAATTTGTTCAAAAAATACTTTTTTAATTTATAAATTTAATGAATTAATTTTTGAAGAAATTGTAAAAGATTCTAAATCTTCAAATATAAATAATAATAATAATAATAATAATAATAATAATAATAATAATACAACTTCAGTTACAAATGTAAATTCTTCAAGTAAAAACACAAATAATAAACAAAAACAAACTTCAACCAAGAAAAAACAATCTCAATCTCAATTTCAACAACAACATCAAGCTGCTCCTCATCCACCTCCTACTACAGTTGTTCAAACTGAAGTAATAGATATAGATAATGGAGATGATGATGATTCTTCTCCAGGAACTGAACTTGATGATGGAAGTGCTAGTAATTATTCCGAAGAAGAAACATCACCTCCAAAAAAAAGAACTAGAAAAAGAAATACTACAATACAACAACCATCAACAACATCAACATCTTCCAAAAGACGTGTTTCAACAAGAAAAAGATTTAAGAGAACTCTGTATTCTCCACCAAATGAACAAAATAACATAAAAAGTAATAAACAACAATCTGATCAAACACAATTTCAACAATCTCCTAGACTTCAAAAAACATTTTCAACTCAGATACAGCAAAAACCTCAAATACAGTTACAACAACAACTACAGCAACAACAACAATTTTCATCAAATCAACAACAATCAAATAGAGAAATGGGTATGAGTTTTTCAAATAATTTATCAAATAATTCAATTGCTAAAAAAACTTCATTAGGTGCATTTGTTTCATCACCACTTCAAACAAATCAAAATTTTAGACAAAATCAAAAAATATCACAATTACAACCTGGATCATTTCTTAATTCACAATCAAATATGACATCAACACCAATTTCTAATTCAAAATTAAATTCAAGTAATCAAACTCAATATATAAATAATAATATTATAAGTAATATTGGAAATCCACGATCGAATTTATCAAATATGAATACACCTTTACAGCAACAACAGCAACAACAAAGAAATTCAAATTCCTATATTAATAATTCTTCAAATGAATTAAAATCAAAAGTTAATGAAGTAATTGGATCTTCAAGTGATTTAACTCTTCAAGATAATATTAGAAAATCTTTATCAAAATCTATATTTGATATCGATCATAGAAACAATAATAATAATAATAATAATAATAGTAATAATAATAGTAATAATAATAATAAAAGTTTTCTTGAATCTCAACTAATAAAGCAAAAATTATTGTTGGAAAGTGAAATTATAGATAGTTATTTAGATGTTGTTTCTACTTTATATATGGAAAGTAAAATTTCAAGTGAAGATCTTTTCAAAGCATTTAAATATCAAAGAAATATTGGTGAAGATGATTTAGTAACAAGTAAAGAAGAAAAATTAATGTATTATAGAAGTTTTGTTAAAATTTATAAAACAAATGAAATATATGCAATCAGACTTCTACATGGTCTATGATATTGAAAATGTTGTTAATATTTGTTTTAAAAACAAACAAATTTTGTTATTCTATGTCTTATTTTGTGAAATTATTCTTATTCTTCTTCTTTTCCTTTTTTAAATCTATGAAATTTTATTTTCTTATTCTGTTTTTGTATATTAAATAGTTAATTATGATTTTTCTGAGACTTTGTTTAAAAAGACTTGTATACAAAAAAAGCAGTAAAAAATTACGATATCTGAAATATCATTGATTTTATATCTGATAGATAAAAAACAATCCATTATATAAACTCTCTTCCATCGCTTATTTTCATTTTCTTTCATTTTCTTTCTTTTTCTTTAATTTTTATTCTCCATTCTTCTAAACATAATTTTAGGTATTTTTGCTTATCATTCAATTTTTAACCATCATTATCATTATTTAAAAGATGGATTAAAATTTTTAAATTTTACATCAGATACTTGATTCACCGCGGTTCGAATCGTGAAGAAAGTATTTTCGAGCTTTATTTTTCTATTTTTTTTTTCTTGTTTGATCACGTGTCTCTGGACTAATAGCTGAAGAAATTATTGAAATATTTAAAGTATCTAAAAGCGTAAGCAACAAAAATTAATGAAATTAAATTAGCTAGTGATAACATTATATAAAATGCTGTATATGATTTAAAGAATTTGCAGAAAGTATTAAATTTAATAAATAAAAATATTGCGAATTAATTATTGAGATGAAATAATTAAATTTTATCATTTGAATAAATGCAAAAAGAGAAGAAACTTTCAAATTAGGACATTATTCTTTTACATTCATTGAAAGAATCTTCATTTTTATTGTAATTTGATTTATAAAGATCATCCTTATCAATTTTTTAGTAATAAATTAAAATTGCATAATTCGAAAAATGATTATGTTTGGAAATTATCATAAATTATTATAAATAATAATAAGCTTAATGAAAATAGATAAAATTCCGGTTTCTATAGTTGATTTTTTTTTATTTTTTCATCAAATTCTCTCTCCGGGATTCTTCGAAGTTTTCTCGTAAAATTAGCAACTGAAGTATTTAAGTTTGCAGCAGAATGCAGGAAGGATAACCTTAATTAACCTTAAATTTTTTATTTTTTGTTTCTAACTTTTATATTTGATTGCTTAGTTTCATTATTTGTTTGCTAATTTTTATAGCAATTTAATTCTCAAATATTAATGAAAAAATTTAAAATGCTTATAAATTATTAAATAATGCTTTACATCCAAATCGTACTTTGAATGATTAAAAAAATTTTAAAAATAGTTTAGAATCCAATGATAAATGTTATTTTTTTATACCAATAACTTCCAAAAATCAAGAAAATAAATGTAAAGAATTTATTAGAATATATTCTTTCAATAATGGAAGGAAGAACTCATATTTCAAATATAGATCAGGATTTACAACAAATTTTTTCTAAATTTTTTTCTACAAATTCATTCTACATAAATTTTGAAATTTTTCAAAATTTCTATAATTCTAAATCAAGTTATTCTTTTGAAAAATCATATCCTAATTTAGATAAGCACTCAAGAAAAACTTTCATGAACACTTTAGGTATGATATTTGCGATTGGTAATAATTTATCTAATATGTTAGGATGCAAATATTTTATACGTCTTAACAAAAGTTTCGAAAGATTGGATGAGAAAACAAATATTTCAAATAATTGTTTGGAATATTTTTCAAATTTATTGGAATCATTAAAAAAAGTTGAAATGACAATTAAAGATTTAAAAGAAGATAAAAATAATATGAGATATTACTATTATTATTATTATGAAACGAAATATTTAGGTATGATTGCCATTTCTACAAGTAGATTTAATTCGTACGTTCTATTAAATTCAGAAGACAATTTCAATGATAAAATAATAAATAGAAGTGATTTTTTTTGTCAGAGCAAAGGTAATCAAATACAAAATTTAGAAAATATACTTCGAAAATATGTTCCAGTTCCTTACAAAAGGTCCGATTATACACAATTACTTATTTACGATAGAGAATATTTCCAAATCGATGCTGCTACATTTTTTCTTAACAGAGAAATCAAAAGTTGGTTATAAATAATTCTATACTATTTAAATTTTTGTATTCAATTCACTATTTTATATCACTATTTTATATTACTATTTTCCTCAGGCTGAATTGAATAATGAATAATACTTTTTACAACGGTCCTACTAAGAAAGGGTCCTACTAAGAAAGGGTCCTGTAGTTTTCTGTCAAACTATCACATGACCACTAATACCATTTATAGAAATAAATAATCTAATATCTTATCAAAGTACCGGGCAACTCCTGATTCACACTAGTTTCAGTCACATGCTTTATTATTACTCTGAAACAAGAAACAACCCTGCCCGGTACTCTCAGTCACCTGACCGCCGCCGCTCCTCACCGCTCACCCCCCTTGCACACTTCCAACACACACTTTCAACACTTTCGATACTCATCTCAAAAATCATGTCATTTTTGCGTAGTACTAAATAATACCTTCACTATCAACTACGGTACTACCTTAACTACCGCCTCTGTATTACTATTGTTATTAGTATTGTTATTGCTATTATTTTTATTGCTTCACTTGCTCCATTGTTTAAATTTCTCGATATGCATTAAATATACAATTATCAATGAATATAAATATAAATGTAAATAAATATATTCAATAATCATCGTTTCAAATTCATTAATCAAATCTTTATTCATTCCTGTATCTTAATCAGTTGGCGTTATAACTATTTATCCAATATCATATACAAATCATTACAATGAACGGTTCAAGCAATCTAAATCCGACTAGTAATACTTCTAATAAAGATATAACTAATCTCAATAATCATAATCATAATCATCTTCACAATAGTAATGATGATGAAGAATTTGAATTAGGCTCTGACCAAGAAACAGATTCAGAATCAGAATCAGAAGAAGAGTCAGATTCTGAAAATGAATCAGACTCAGATTTTAATGTCGATGAATATTTCACTTTAAATCATCTAAAAAATCCAAAAATTGATTTAAATATAAAACCATATAAATTCTCTGATGGAAATATACCAATTTTTAAACCAAATTTTAATCAATTTAAAGATTTTTATAGTTTTATAAAATCTATTCAAAATTATGGTATGAAATTTGGTATAATAAAAATTATACCACCAAAAAAATGGTTAAAAAAAATTAAATCTTTAAATTTATATAATGAAAAAAATTTATTAAAAAAAATTAAAATTAAAGATCCAATTATTCAAAATTTTTCAAAAAATAAAAATTTTAATTGTTTTAATCAATTTAATTTAATTAAATCAAAAACTTATAATATTAAAGATTGGAAAAATTTTCATTTAAATAATTTTAATCCTCCATATCCTAAAAATGAAAGAAATTTTAAACAAAAAGAAAAAGAAAAAGAAAAAGAAATGAGTTCCAAAACTAATGAAGATAATGAAGAATTTAATTATAATATAGATACTTCGGAATTTAATGAAGAAAGATTAAATTTCTTAGAATCAAATTATTGGAAAACTTTAAATTATGGTGGAAATATTATGTATGGTGCTGATTTTCAAGGTACTTTATTTAATTCAAATTTAAAAATTTGGAATATTTCAAATTTACCAAATTTTTTAAAATTTTTAAATTTAAATTTACCTGGTATAAATTTACCATATCTTTATGCAGGTTTATATAAATCAACATTTTCATGGCATTTAGAAGATCAAGATTTATTTTCAATAAATTATTTACATTTTGGTTCTCCAAAACAATGGTATACAATTCCACAAAATAATTATTTAAAATTTTTTAAATTAATGAAAGAATTAAATTATTTAGATTTTAAAAAATGTAATGAATTTTTACGTCATAAAACTTTTCATATTTCTCCAAAATTTTTAATTAAAAATAATATTAAAGTTAATCATATACGTCATTATCAAAATGAATTTATTATAACTTTTCCATATGCTTATCATTCTGGTTTTAATTATGGTTATAATTTAGCTGAAAGTTTAAATTTTGCAACTGATGATTGGTTTAATATTGGTAAAAAAAGTAAAATTTGTAATTGTCAACCAGATTCTGCTTTTATTAATGTTAATAATTTAATGAAAAATTGTGGTTATATAATTGATGATGAAAATTCTATTGAAACTAATAATTCATCTAATGATATTAATAATGATGAAAATAAAGAAAATAAAGAAAATAAAGAAAATAAAGAAAATTTAATCAATCTAATAATTCATTAAAAAATAATTCAAATTCCCCTTCTAGTTTAACAAAAATTGAATGTAATTCTCAATGTATTTTTTGTCCAATAGTTTTATCAAAATCTTTAACTGATAATCATTCCCTTTTTAATTTAATTCAAATTCAAAAATCAGATAAATTTATTCACAGAATTTGTTCTAATTTATTAAATCAATTAAAAATTATTGAAATTGAAAAAAATTTATATTTCGATAAACAAAATTATTTAAATTCTTTAAAAAATTATCAAACTAATTTTATTGCTAATAGACATTTACGTTGTTATATTTGTCTTTCAAATAAAGGTGTTCTTATAAATTGTTCTTTTGAAAATTGTAAAAAAAAATTTCATGCAACTTGTGGTTTGAATCAAGGTGCTTTATTTAATTTAAATTATAATGTTCATTGTAAATTTCATAGAAATCAAATCTTAGATCAAGTTTCAAATTCAAATCAAATTTCAAATTTAAGTAAAAATGATATGATTCAATTTATTTTACCAAAAAATAATTATAAAAAGGGTAATTGGAATTCAAAAAAATTTTATCTTGGTAGAATCTTACTAAATGATGTGATTAAAAAAAGAATTTCAATAACTTTATTCCCAGATGAAATTGAAACTGTAAATATTTCTTATTCTGATGTTTTAACTCCATTTATTATAGAATTTCTTAAACCTATAAAAGCAAAAAATATGATTGAAAAAAGAAAATTTGATGATTTAGAAAATTTAGAAAATTCAAAAAAATTTGATTCTAACGAAATTAATAATATAGATTGTGAGCCTAGAATACTGAAAAAAAAATCTCTGCCGAATAATAAAAAATTCACAAACATTGAAACAATAAATGATGAATCAAATTGGATTCAAGAATTTGTTTAATCCAAATAATAGCTAATAAAGTTAAGCTAAATTTAAGTTTTAAATTATACTTTCAAGAAAAACTTTGCTGTACTATATATATAGAATAAATAAAAAGACTTATATTATTATGAAGTAAAAAAATTTGTAATCACCACTCTGAAAGAAGATAAAAGAAAAAATCGTTAGGAAAAATCGTTAGAAAAAAAAAGAATTGAATACTTGTCATCAGATCAAATTAAATAATTATAACTCTATAACCCATCTATCATTGACATTATATTTTTTATAACACAATTTTTAACTGAATCATTATAAACAGATACATCTTGTCCAATATCACCTATTTTATTATCAAAACTTCCTTTAATAAGCCAAGAAAAATCTGATTGTAATCCAAGTGGAATTCCACTTTCTGAAAGTTTAGCTAGTTCATTCGATTTCTTGATTCTAGATGTATGTTCAAGATTTTTAGCTGCAACCTCTGCATTCTTTATTATATTATCATCAATCCCACACATTGAAGCAACATGCATTCCAAATGATCCTTCTGCAGCACCATCCTCAAGTTTATATAAAAATGTAATATTTCTTGATTCTTTATCTACTAGAATTTTCATTCTTAATGGTTTTATTTGTGGATGATTTTTAAATGCAAGACCTAAAGAACCATAATGAGTAGCAAAAAAACCCAAAGACTGAACATGGGTACAAATATGATAAAGAATAGATTCTGCAATTGCATATCCATCAGAAGATGAACCTCCTCTTCCTAATTCATCTAAAACAAGTAATGATCTAGGTGTTGCAAACTCAAGCATTTTTTTGGTTTCTGAAAGCTCAACAAAAAATGTTGATTTTCCTTGCATTATATTATCATTGGCACCAAGTCTAGTCATTATTCTATCTATTGGAGTTAATTTTGCAAAAGATGCAGGAACCCAACAACCTAATTGAGCAAGAATAACAGCTACACAAGTCATTCTTAAAATTGTAGATTTTCCAGCAGCATTGGCACCTGTTAAAAGACCAAGTTTTGATTCATCACCTCCTAAAATTATATCGTTTGGAATAAATTCATCAGATCCTGAAGCACCTCCTCCCATAAAACATGGATGTCTGAGATCATTAAATTTCAAACTTCCATGTTCAGAATCAGTAACAAAAATTGGTCGACATGCAGGTTCTCCTAATGATTCCGAAGTTGCAGCTAATGATAAAAGACAATCAAGATCAGACATACAGTTTACAGTTCTCAACCAAAGTTCATAATCAGTATCAAACTTAGCATATAATTTGGTTTTAAGATTAGATATAATATCTTTGTGAAGTTCTCTAACTTTTAATAATTCTTTAACTACATCACGAACTTCAGGAGACCAATATCTTTTCACTTTAGCTGTTGAGCCCATTTGAGTCCAATTATCAGGAATTCTTTTAACATATTTAGTAGGTACCTCAATTAAGAATATTTCTTTTCCAGAATCTTTAAAACACAATTCTTGACATTTGAAAGTTTTTTTGTAATTCCTCAATAACCTATTTAATTCACCTTCAAGATTTTTCATCGCTTCAATAGATTCATCGAATTCTGGTTCTACACCTTTTTCAGGAATAAGCTTACCATTTTCTTTAGCTTCAAGTCTATCAAAAGCGTCACTCCAATTTTCAATATGATTTTGTAAATTTGAAGGAATTTGAGAAAAAATCTTTGATAATAAACCATGTAATTTATCGAAAGATTCATAACCATCAATAATTGATTTAATGAGTCTAGAAATACATTCAAAACCTTCGACAACTTTCACAAAATCTTTTATTGAAAGACTTCCTGAATGAATTCTTGAAAGCATTCTTTCAAGATCAGGTAAAACTCGAAGATTTTCGGTGATTGTTGAACGCAAATTTCCATCATCAAGTAAAGATTCAACAGAATCTAATCTTTCATTAATATCTTTGATGTTAAATAGTGGATGACAAACCCAATTCGATAACTTTCTTTTACCAAAAGCAGTCATTGCCCTATTTATAAACTTGAATAATGAACCTTTATCAGTTCCATCAAAAGAATTTCTAAAAATTTCTAAATTTTGTAGGGTTTGCCCATCAAGAATTAAACTTGAGTTTGCATTATCATAAATATTATATTTTGAAATATTTCTTATTGATAAAATATTCTCATCAAGTTTTAAAGATCTTAAATACCATAGAAGAGCTCCAAAAGCAGAAAATCCAAGAGGTTTATTTTCTGAATACTCAATTAAAACGGAAGGCCAATTTTTTTTCTCATTTATATTTTTATCGTGAAAGTAATTACTTTGAGAGAGTTCTTCTAAAGTTTTATCAGAATCCCAAAATTCAACTTCATCTTTGATAGAATTCCAAAGACTATTTGGGGAACAATTGAATTTCACTATTCTTGTTGCTAAAGAAGTTAAATTCCCTTTAGATACAATAACTTCTTTCGGCTTTATTTGATTTATTAAAGTCTCTAAACTGGTACATTCGGCATCATCAGTAAATTCTAATAGTTTTATTATTCCAGTAGAAGTATCTGCAAAAGATATTCCAAATATATTACTACCATCTAATTCTTCTTGTTGTTTTATTGCAAGACAATAAGTTGCCATATCATTTTTAATCATACTTTCTTCAGTTAATGTTCCACCAGTTAATACACAACTAAGTTCTCTTCTTATAACTTTTTCTTCTTTTTTCTGTTTAGAACTCTCACGAATTTCTTTGGCTAACATACTTTCGACTTGATCAACTTTAGCTACTTTATAACCTTTACTTATAAATTCTCCAGCCCAATAATCAAAAGACATTTCAGGTACACCAGCTAATTGCATATTTGCTCTTCCATTTCCAGCCAATTTTAAATCAAATAAATTATGAGCAAGAAGTGCATCTTTTTCATACAATTCAAAAAATTTTCCCTTTTTAAAGAAAACTATACAATCATACATTTTTGATTTTATAGTCCAATATTGTTTTTCAAAAGCAGTAAATGATGACCAAGCAGAAGAAGGAATAAAAAGAGTTCTTGGATCATAATCTGGATCTGTAATACCTCTTTTTTCAGCATCTCGAATATTAATTAACCATTTATATCTTTCTTCATTATTTTTTTGAAATGACTTTTTAGGACTTCCTTTTAGAGGAGATATTTTACATTTATTTTTTAATAACTGAGATTTTTTTTCCAGTTTTAATTTAAGTGTATTATTATTATTATTATTTTCAGAAGCTTTAAATCTTTCAGAAAATGCACTTGATCTAGAAGTTCCAGTTTTCTTTGACTTTGAATTTTTTTTGCTTGATAATACTTCATCCTCATCTATATCATCTAGATTTTCTATCTCTTGATTATCATCATTCAATTCCAATTCAATATTTTTAAGCAGAAGTTCTTGTTCTAATCCATCATCGGAATCCATAGGATCAGGAATAAAATCTTCTTCTGAATCAGAATCTTTAATCTTTCTTCTTTTTCTTCCTTTATTTGAGGAATTGAGTATATTAGAATCATCATCATTATCACTAAGTTCAAAATAATTTATTTTTCTTCGTAATCTTCTAGAAGGACTAGATAACAGAATATCATCATTTTCATTATTATTTGAGTGATTGATTGAATAATCTTTTGAATGGTTATTTGATTTAATTTGAGAATCTTTGTATTTTGGTAAACATATAGAAGTATCAGGAGTTGGATTATTAAAAGTACTCAATTCTTTATCTGAATCAATATCAAGATTCATGGAACTTTGAATATCACTGGTATTAAAGTTTGAAGGTTCAAAATTTTCTTTATTGCTAAAAGATATTTTTGTTTTGGAAGGACTATTTGAATTCAAATTAGAATTCTTTGTTTTCTTCAAAATTGATTTAACGGATTTATTCTTAGAAGGAGATTTCTCAATTGTTCTTGAGGAGAGAACAATATCATCTTCTTCGTCTTCTTCATTATTATCTTCCTCATCTTCTTCATTTAGTACTATATGATTTTTAACTACTTTTTTTTTCTGCTCTTTGTCTCTTTTTATGTTACTATCAGTATTATTTGATAGAGGAGATTTAGTATTAGAGGGAACTTTTGAGAAAAAACTGAAAATATCAGCTTGTTTCTTTTTGGATGCTGGAGTATTTTTCTTTGATACTGGAGTTATACTTCTCTTTGTAGTTGAAGAATTCAATTTGGTATTACCTCGACGCTTAGGTGTCAAGACAGTCATTATGAGAATGTGAAATGCAAGATAAAAATAATGATATTAAGCAACGAATGAATCAATTGTAAAGAAAAGTAAGAATTGAAAACAAATATGATAATTATAATATCAATATCAATTAGAGATTGAATCAAAATATAAATTAAAAGACATTAAAATATTAAGGAAATCGTTTACAATTTTCTTTTTACGCGTCGCAGGCTTGAAAATCACGAAAATCACGAAAATAACGAAAATAACGAAAATGCATTTTTTAATTTCCTGTTTTTCGCGCAAGAACAGCAACAGCACGTGCTACATTGCCGGAAACCTCGAAATAGCATTTTTGCTTTTACAAGGGTCTTACTTAGTGTACGGAAGGGTAGTTACAAATCAAATGGTATTTATTAACTTTAACCTAATTAACAACCATATTATATAATATGTATAAAGTATTTCAAATAAAAAAAAATGATTTTAAATAGTTTTTAGCTAAAAACAGGTTTAACAATCTTGATAACGGAAAAATGTAGCAGCATTGATTGGAAAATATTCTTTATCGTAAATACGTAATTCTGTGTAATCTGACCTTTTATAAGGAACTGGAACATATTTTCGAAGTATACTCTCCAAATCTTTTATTTTATTAACTTTGTTATAAGGAAAAAAATAGAAACATTCCTTTTTATAATCGAACTTTGAAGCCGAAGTTAATTGAACGTTTGAACTAAATCTACTTATTGAAATGGCAATCATACCTAAATATTTTGAATTATGATAATTGTAATAGTAGTATTTCACATCATTTTTATTTTCTTTTAATTCTTTAATTGTCATTTCAGTTTTTTTTATTGATTCAACTATATTTGAAAATTTTGTATTACCAATTTTTAAAAGATTGATGTTATCAAATAAATTTTGAAAACTAAATTGAAGCTTTATTAAATAATCACATCCAAACATATTAGGTAAATTATTACCAAGTGCAAATATTATACCTAAAGTATTCATGAAAGTTTTTTTTGAGTATTTATCTAAATTGGGATATAATTCTTTAAAGGAAGAACTTAATTTGGAACAATAGAAATCTTGAAAAATTTCAGAATTTATATGGAATGAATTTGTAGAAAAAAAATTAGAAAAAATTTGTTGTAAATCCTGATCTATATTTGAAATATTAGCTCTTCCTTCCATTATTGAAAGAATATATTCTAATAAATTATTATAAAAATTTGTTATGTTTAAATAAAAACTTTTTAAAATTGAATGAATATAAATTTTAAATACATATGAATTTGAAGAATTTTCACCAAATTCAATTATAGAATTTAATAAACTAAGAAAATCAATAAATTTATTTTGTTAATTTTTATAAAATATTGGTGTAAAAAAATAACATTTATCATTGGATTCTAAACTATTTTTAAAATTTTTTAAATCATTCAAAGTACGATTTGGATGTAAAGCATTATTTTATAATTTATAAGCATTTTGAGTTTTTTCATTGAACAGTTTTTAAATCAATATCATATGTAAATCCTGTTTTATTTGAATTTGAATTTGAATTTGAAGTTTTATTATCAATAACCACAAGTGTATCAGTAGACATTTTGAAGTTATTTATTAATGATAAATAAATTTATATTTTAAATAAAAAAAAATAATTAAAAAATTTTAAGTGAAAATACTTTTTTTATATAAATTTTTTCATATAATAAATATTCAATTTCAAATATTTAAATTGCTATAAAAATTAGCAATTAAATAATGAAACATAGCAATCAAATATAGAAAAATAAAAACAAAAAATAAGAAACTTAAGGTTAATTAAGGTTATCCTTCATGCATGTCAGTGCGAACTTGAATGCTCGAGTTGCTTTACGAGATAGCATCCGAGAATCCCGGACATGTGATTAAAATATTAAATTTTAAATATAAAAAACATTGTAATATTATAATATGTTTATTATAATTCTTTAAAAAATGAAAATAAAGTTGTTTTAATTATTATAATATTGATAAAATATTGATTGAATATAAAAGAAAAGTGAAATGTTTAAAAATAAATTAAGAGAATTTATAATATCAAAAAGTAAATTTGAAATAATTTATAAAGTTGGTGAAAATTTTGAAAATTATGGAAATTATGGAAATTTATTTATATTGGATTCATCATTTAATCCACCACATTTTGGACATTATGAAATGATAAAAAAATCAATAAATTTAATAAAGAATGAGAATAAGAATGAGAATAAGAATGAGAATAAGAATGAAAATGGAAATATTTCAAATAAATTATTATTATTATTTTCTATTAATAATGCAGATAAAAATAAAAATTATGATTTAAAAAAAGATGAATTTTTAATTAATAATTATTCAAATAGATTAGAAATGATAAAATTATTTACAGATTATATTAATGAAAATAATAATAATTATAAAATTAAAGAAATAAATATTGGATTAATTAAAGATTCTATATTTTTAAATAAATTTGAAACAATTTTAAATTCAAATTTATTTAAAAATTATAAATTTTATTTCTTAATTGGTTTTGATACATTAATTAGAATATTTGATTTAAAATATTATAATAACAATTATAATGGAAAAAATTTATTAAATAAAAGATTTAATATATTTTTAAATAATTGTGAATTATTAACTTTGAAAAGATTAAATTATGATTATGATATTAAAGATATTAATAAACCTATTAGAAATAATGACTTCAAATTAAATTTAAATTTAAATTCAAGTAATATTAAAATAATTGAGAATGAAAATGAGAAAATAAGTAAAATATCTTCAAGTTTGATTCGAGATAAATTTAAATTGAATGAAATGGATAATATTAATGAAATTATTATTGAACCAATTAAAGATTATATTATTAAAAATAAGATATATAAATGATTAATATTATATTAGATGATTAAACTGACTATGGTTTACAGTCACACTGAGTATCAGCCGCGTATGGCTGGGGAAAATAAACCCGTAACAAGCCGCAGCAAGGCCGGATTGTGGCGGCGAGTGGCGGCGAGTGGCTACGGGTGGCAGTGGAGAGCAGAATTTAGGAATGGGCTGGAGATATAGAAAAAGAGGAGGAGAAGAATATAAAACCAGGAGGATTTAACCAGGTTTTTGATGCTCTGAAGGTGGTTTTGTAGAAGGTTGATATATTTCTAATAGAACCAGAATTATAACTTGATATAACACTGAAATAGAAGAATTGTAAGACAAGATGAGCAATGATACAAGACGTAAGTGAGATAGATGATAAGAAAACAGAGATACAATAAGACAAGAGAAGACAAGAGAAGACAAGAAAAGACAAGATAAGAGAAACGAGAATACTAATAGTAAGACATATTAAGCGCTACCTTTTATTTATCAATTTACTTCTGGTGCTATTGCAGGAGTTTCAGAAATAATATTGATGTATCCATTGGATGTAGTTAAAACCAGAATTCAATTACAAAAAACTTCAACTTCAGTTTCTGAAAAATTAATTAATTCAAAAACTTATTATAATGGAATTTTTGATTGTTTTAAAAAAATAATTAAAAATGAAGGTCCAAGTAAATTATATAGAGGAATTTCAGCACCAATTTTAATGGAGGCACCAAAAAGAGCAACAAAATTTGCTGCAAATGATTCTTGGGGAATTTTTTATAAAAAAAATTTTAAAATGAAAGAAATGAATCAAAATTTATCAATTTTAACTGGTGCAAGTGCAGGTGCAACTGAAGCTTTTATTGTTGTACCTTTTGAATTAATTAAAATTAGATTACAAGATTCTAAAAATTTTTCAAAATATAATGGTATGATTGATTGTTTTAAAAAAATTATAAAAAATGAAGGAATTTTATCATTATATAATGGATTAGAAAGTACATTATATAGACATATATTTTGGAATTCAGGATATTTTGGTACAATTTATCAAATTAAAACAATTTTACCAATACCAAAAAATTCAAAAGAAAAAACAATTAATGATTTAATATCAGGTACAATTGGTGGAATTTTTGGTACTTTATTAAATACATCTTTTGATGTTGTTAAATCAAGAATTCAAAATACTGTTAAAATTCCTGGAATTATACCTAAATATAATTGGACAATTCCTTCTTTGAAATTAATTTATAAAGAAGAAGGTTTTTTTGCTCTTTATAAAGGATTCTTACCAAAAGTACTAAGACTTGGCCCTGGTGGAGGTGTTTTGCTCGTTGTATTCTCAGAATGCATGGACTTCTTCAGATCTATTCATTACAAGAAGTAAAGAAACACGTGAGTTTTACATTCCATAGATTCTCTTCTTCTTCTTCTTCATTTTCACCTTTAAAATATATTTATTAAACTAGAATAGATTTTTAGTGGATTACAACTAGCTTATTCCTTTGTATCTGTTATTTCCTTGTAGTTTCAACTGTAAGTAAATAAGTAATACGCTTCAAAGGAGTTATCGTCGAAAGAAGTTGAAAAAGTATACAAAAACCACACAGAGACCATGTTTCCGGGTCTTTTTTTTTGGGCTATCCACCCGGGTAACTCCGCTCTTTATCTCTTATCCGAGCCTACATCCCAGTCTACACAAAGTGCGGGGAACCTGCGTCCCCCAATCCCCTCTCACTTCACTGCCAGCTGCATCTCGGCTGTTTCTCCTATAATTTCCACTTGCGTGTTCACGTGCATGGTCATGTGGGCGCAATCATCCGATGCCGGGATTGCACCCCCTGCTTTTTCCCGCTGCACCCTCTGCACCCTCTGCTTGCCATGCGTCGCCACTTTCCCGGGTCTGCTTCTGTATCTCGATAAAATGATAAAAAATTCCAAAAACACTTTGAAAATTTCACGAATTCTTCCAATTTTTCACCTTTAAACTTATTTATTATTATTTGTTTGGTATTGTTAATCAATTAACCGGGAAATTTATTACCATTACTATTATTATTACTATTATATTATTATTATGGATAACCATACTAAATAAAGTATATTGAAAATTTATATGAAAAATAAAGGTTTATTTAAATTCAGTCTTTCTTTTTTACTAATATTTTTATATATTTTCTTTCTTTTCTATTGTTATCATTTATAATGTCTCTTATCGGTATCATATTAATGAATTACTTCTAATTCAATTTTTATCTTATTCTCATACACAGTATAAATAACAATAAAACTATATTCAATATAAAAAAAAAAATGAATAAAGATAATAGACCTTTACCATTTCGTTATCAATTTTTATCTGGTGCAATTGCAGGTTGTACAGAAATTTGTATATCTTATCCTTTAGATGTTGTTAAAACAAGATCTCAATTACAAATTATTTTACCAAATCAAAAACCTTTATATAATGGTATAATTGATACAATTTCAAAAATTATTAAAAATGAAGGTTTTTTAAAAATTTATAGAGGTATTAATGCTCCAATTTTAATGGAAGCACCAAAAAGAGCAATAAAATTTACTGGTAATGAAATTTGGGGTAATTTTTATAAAAAAAATTTTAAATTAAAAGAAATGAATCAAAATTTATCAATTTTAACTGGTGCAACTGCTGGTGCAACTGAAGCTTTTATTATTGTACCTTTTGAATTAATAAAAATTAAATTACAAGATAAAAAAAATAATTTAAAATATAATGGTGTTTTTGATACTTTTAAAAAAATTTTATTTAATAATGGTCCTTTAGCATTTTTCACTGGTTTAAAACCAACAATTTTAAAACATTCAACTTGGAATTCTGCTTATTTTGGTTCAATTTATAAAATTAATTCACTTTTACCAATTCCAAATAATTCAAATGAAAAAATGTTAAATAATTTAATTTCTGGTTCTGTTGGTGGTATTTTAGGTACTACTTTAAGTACTCCATTTGATGTAATTAAATCAAGATTTCAATCTCAAGAAATTTTAAATAAAAATTTAAATTTAAATAATTCTCAAATTTTACAATTTAATAATAATTTAAAATATAAATCTTTTTTTCAAACTTTTAATTTAATACTTAATCAAGAAGGTCCAAAAGCTCTTTTTAAAGGTTTTACTCCAAAAATTGTAAGATATACTCCTGGTGGTGGTATATTATTAGTTATTTATAATAAATCAAATGATTTTTTTAAATCTTATCATTATAATGATATTGATAATCAAAATTTAAAAAAAAATAAAAATTTAATAAAATTTGAATAATTTATTTCATACTCTCATAATTTCATAATTACATAATTTCAAAATCTCATAATCTCATAATATCATAATCTCATAATCTCATAATCTCATTCATTATATCTTATTTCCTATTTCCTATTTCTTATATAGACTTATAGACTAATCATTTATTTAATTTCGATTTACAAAATTTGTAACTTTATAAATTCCAATTCCAATTATATCCTTATAATATCTTATATCAATATGATCCAAATCAATATGATAATAATCTCTCCAAATCTCATTTATTTCAATAAACTCATTTATATCTTTATTATCTTTATTATCTTTCATAAAATTTTTAAAATTAGATTCATATGACATTAATGGCATTATTAATAATATTTCTTTATCATCCTTATCATTAATATCAATAATATTTTTAAGAATAATTTCAAATTTATTTAACTCAATTCCCATAATATCAATCAATATATTCTCTTTTTTATTTATCTTATTCAAATAATCATAATTAATAATCTCATTTAAATTATCTTCATTTTCTTTAATTTCTTCATATTTTAAAATATTCAAATTCTTATCTCCTAAAATCCAATCTGGTGGTGAATACGTTCTCCACCATATTGAAATTATTGATTTATTATTATCGTTAATGTTTTTACTCTTACTAATTTCATTAATATATTCTAATGATGAAATAATTCCACCTTGATGAAAAATTCCCATGAAAATTCCCATGAAAAAATTGAATAAAATCCATAATTTGAATAATAGTTTTAATAAATTTTTATTATATTTTAATTCCATTTTTTTACTCTTTTTATTATTTTCACTAATTTCATTGAATTTAAAAAAAAAATCAAATTTAATAATTATCATTAATAATGGTAATAAGGGTATTAAAAATCTTAATTCTTGATGTGGCATAATTGATAAAAAAAATAGTCCAGATAAAATTGATAAATAGGATATTTTGAATCTTTCAATTAATTCAATATCAAATTTTTTTAAGTTAGTTTTTGTAAACTTTGAAAAGAGAATATAATTTAAAAATTTCAAGAAATTGATTATAAAAATTGGATATAATGGACCAATCATTTGAATTAAATTTACTGTAATATGATTGAATCTATTATGAATTCCATGTTTTGATAAATTATTTGAATTTAAATTATAAATTAAATTATTTAATGGTGTAATTATTAAATTTTTTGAATATATTTTTTCCAGTATTTTATTTTTTTCAAACTTATTACCAAGATTTATTAAAATGATTTCAAAATTTAATGGTAGTTTTTCTTTTATTAATGTTAAAACTTCTTTAATTGAGATTGAATTATATTTAATAATTTGATTTTCTTCATTCCATTTCTTTTCTAAGAAGAAATAAGTTTTTGTATCTATGATTATAAAAATAGTTGTAAATAATAAAAATGATAAAGAGAATAGTAAAAAAGATTTAATTTTCTTGAATTTAATTAAATATTTGAATAAATAAAAAATTGGTAAGAAAATAAAAGTTAAAAAAGTTATTCTATTAAATATACCAAATGAAATTAAGAAACTTAAAAAAATCATATAATTATAAAAATTTGGTATATTTTTATTAATAAATTTATAATTATTATCTAATTTTTCAAAAATATTTAATTGAATTTTAATTCTATTTAAAATAATTAATGTTAATAATAAAATTAAAGTTTCTAAACTATTTGAAAAACAATGAGATTGATAGACCCAGATGATATAACTTGTGTAATTGAAAAAGATTGTAATTAGATTATTTTGAAATTCATTTGTTTTCAATTCACTTTTAGGATTTTGATTTTGATTTTGATTTGTATTTTTCTTTTTATCATTTTCATTGTATTGAAAAGCCATTGATAATTTTATAACTGAAATATCAATTATAATCCAAGAAATTATACAGAACCATAATCTAAAAAAATATAATAATTGAATTGGAGTTATTTGAATATTAAAGAATTGAATGAATTTGAAAATTGGACCATAAAATATAAATAAAGGTACAAAACTTCTTGCAGGATATAAAGATATAAATTCCCATGGTTTTGAAGTATTATAATCAAGAAATAAATTTGTTAATATTTGAAAATTTTGAAAATGTTCATCTGGATGAATATACGAGTTTTGAAGAGTTAAAAAGACTCTAAACGCGATGGAGAATATGAATATTAGTATGAAGTTATTGTTATTCATTAAGAAATGATATTTTATTTGAATTGAATATGAAAAAAGATTATTTTTCTAGGGGGAAATTGGATTAAAATATAAAAAACCATTACAAATTTCATCAATTTCATCAAATTCATTAAAAAAAAAAGTTTTGTGGAAATTGAAAAAAATGGAAATTTTGAAATTTCAAAACAGCACGGACGAGACCAGAATTGTGGATCTCGTAATTTGAATAATAATAAAAATAATAAAAATAATAATAATAATAATAATCTACAACAATTTTATTTCATTTATGTTTTATTTTTATTTATTTAATTCAAACAATGAAAATGAAATGATGAATGAAATAATGAATGAAGAAAATAAGATTAAACTATTTATAAAATTCGAATTTATCAACATCACTTGAAGTTCTTACTTGACTTGTATAAGCTTCTTCTAAATCATTCTGTAAAATAACATATCTATTTTTTCTTACAGCTCTTAAACCAGCTTCTTGCATGATAGCAGCAATTATAGCACCACTTAAAGGATCATTTCTTACAATTAAACTATCTAAATCACATTCTGGAGAAAGACTCATTTTTGAAGCAATAGTTTGAAATATTAATCTTCTTTCTCTTCTATCTTTTAAACTTGGAAATTCAATTTTTCTATCTAATCTACCAGGTCTTAATAAAGCAGGATCAAGAGTATCAGCTCTATTTGTTGCCATTATAACTTTAACATTAGTTGATTGATCAAAACCATCCATTTGATTTAATAATTCTAATAAAATTCTTTGAACTTCTCTATCAGCACCAGTTTGAGCATCAAAACGTTTAGTTGCAATAGCATCTATTTCATCAATAAATATAATTGAAGGAGCATTTTCACGAGCTAATCTAAATACATCTCTTACCATTCTTGGACCTTCACCAAGATATTTTTGTACAAATTCAGAACCAACAACTCTAATAAAAGAAGCAGTTGAAGAATTTGCAACAGCTTTAACAAGCATTGTTTTTCCAGTACCTGGAGGACCATATAATAAAACACCTCTTGGAGGATCAATACCAATTTGTTTATATAAATCAGCTTGAGTTAAAGGTAATTCTACAGCTTCTCTAATTTCTTGTTTTTGCATATCTAAACCACCAATATCATTATAAGTTACATCAGGTTTTTCATCTTTACCAAGTAAAGCAATTGAAGAATCAGCTTCTGGAGGTAAAATATCAACTAAAGCATTTGAATGACGATGTAAAGCAACAGTTGAAGAAGGTTTTAATAATTCTCTATTTAAAGTTGATAATATTTTTACAACATAATTTGAACCAGTTGTTGATTGAACTATACCAGTTTTTGTATCAATTGGTTCTAAAAATTGACCAATTACTAAAGGTACAGATTGAATTCTTTTAACTTCTTCTTGAGCTCTAATTAATTCTCTTTTAAGAAATCTTGATTCATCTTTAATATAATCTTCTTGTAATGATATTAATTCTAATTGTTTCTGTAATTTTTTAAGTGTTAAATAAACATCAGAATCTAATTGATGATAATTAGATCCAGAAGATGTTGGTAACAGATTTACTATTGGACTCACCACTGAAGTGGCAACAGAAATTCCTAGTTCTTCCATTTTTCTTATATTATATTATAGTATTATAATCTTGTAGTAATGTATGTTATCCTTAATATACAATCGTCTCTATATTAGTCTTCACTCTCTTATTCTTCCAGTGCCCAATCTTGAACTTGATCTTCTTCTGATTATAATTGTGATTCTTCTGCTTCTTCATCTTCTCTTCTTCTTCATCTTCTTCTCTTCTTCGTCTCTTCTTCGTCTCTTCGCTTTTCTGATTCTGCTCAGTTTCTTGCCTCCAAAAATGAACTTGCAAGGCGGAAGTAGACACGTCCGTTAAGGAATATACAACCATGCACAGGATAATTAACTTAGGTATTATTTATTTTCCCGAGCATGGATCTGTACGGAATAATTAAACCAATCCATTGTCACACGTGATTACATAATTCTCCTTTATTCTCTTGTCAGCTTTACTTTTAACTGTCTGATTATTGGCCCAATGAAAGTTCTTTGGATAAGCTTTTTCAGGATTTAATCAATAATCACATAATCAAATTAAAAGCTATTGAATTATATTGAATTATTGAAGTATATTGAATTATATCCATCCAGCTCAAGGAAGTAATCAGACTGGAAAACAAAAGTCAATTATCGAGCAGAAGAATTAGTTCTAATTGATAGATATTAAAGAAATTGGATTTCAAGAAATTGATATTCACAATAATAAAACAAGATAAATAAAAAAAAACTAATACAGTATATTCAAAAAATGTTTTCAAATAATAAATTAATAGTATCAAAATATTCATCTCGTTTAATTAAAAATAATTTAATAAATTCAAAAAGATCATTTAATTCAACATTAATTAAATCTTCAACACATGAAGAACATTCTCATCATCATGGTCCTGAATTAGGTGAAGCTGAATCTTTAAATAAACCATATCTTATTTCAATATTTGGTTTATCTGGAATTTCAATTTTATCATATTATTATAATAAATCATATATGGAAAAAAATAATGGTGAATCAATATTAACTTTTTTATTTAATTATAATTATAATTATAATGATATTAAAAAATCAGAATTAGATTATCATAAAGAAATTAATATTCAAAAAGATTTTAAAGAATTATTAAAATTTGATCCAATTGAATTTAAATCTGATTTTAATGAAATTATCAGAAATCCAGCAATTTTAAAAGGTAGTCAAAGATCTCAAGTTCCTGGTTTATTATTAAATCCTGATGAACTTGATCCAAGAAGAGAAAGAACTTTAGTTTTTAAAAAATTATAATCTAATTTACTTTTTATATATATATACTTACATACAGTATATACATAATAGATACTATACTGTGTTTTTTTTTTTTAAATCTTTCTTTTTTTTTTTTTAAAGAATCAATGAATATTTATTAATTATCCTATATAAAATGTAAATATTGATTTAATTTTGATTGAATTCAATCCACTATTTGATTTTTTTTATTGACTATTTACAATTCTTTTTAGAATTTAATTTATTTTAGGTATCTAATTCGAAAATATGAAAGCATAATTGTATGAAAGTATGAAAATATGAAAATATAAGAGCATAAAAGAAGTATAAGTATAACCATAAGCATAACCATAAGCATAAAATGTAGAAAAGGAGTTAAAGAGAGCTAGCTATATAAAAAAAAAACTATATAAAAAAAAAACTATATAAAATATATATATATATAAAATTAATGAATTAAATGAATTGAATGACATAAAATGATATTTTTTTATTAAATTATCTAATGGAAAAATAACTATAACTTAATCAATTTCATTAATATTTCTATTTCTATTATTTTTATTATTATTATTATTATTGGAATTAGATTTCCTTTTTATTAATGAATTTCTTGCAATATTTGAAGATAATTGATTACTTTTAGCAGAATATCCCTTTGAAGCTAAGAAATCAGTAACTATATAAATAGCTGGTGCTAAAGCTAATAAACTATTAGGCTTCACTGACATTATTGTATAAGATTTATCTATAATTATATACAATTTATTCACATTTACTTCTTCCAAGATCTATTTTTTTATTATTTATTATTTATTATATTTTTCTACTTCTTTTTTTCTTGAAAGTTGCTTGATTTTAAATTTAAAATTATTTTCCTCGTCCGAAAGAGGCAACTGCAGGTCAAAGTACACCTTTCACTTTCGGCTATCAATCACATGGCAAATACCCTCGAAATTTAACAACTCATGTGATATTTCAGATTAAATTATTACGATGACTGATTTTTTCATATCATTCTCATATCTTTTTGATACTTTCAGTTTCTACCTGCTTATTTATGGAGATGCATAACATAAATTTAGTGAAAACACCTTTATTTCTTATTGAAATATTCAACACATATTTCTTAATTAAATTCAAAAAAATATCAAAATATCTGAAGATTAAAATTTAAGCTGAAATACTTTCTTTCAAAATGAGTGATGATAATAGTAGTAATAGTAATGGTAATATAGAAATGGATCCAAAAGAATCATATAATTTAATTACAAAAAATTTACAAGAAGTTTTAAATCCACAGATTATTAAAAATATTTTAGAAGTTGAAAAAAGACCATTAAGAATTTATTGGGGTACAGCACCAACAGGTAGACCACATTGTGGATATTTTGTACCAATGACAAAATTAGCACATTTTTTAAAAGCAGGTTGTGAAGTTACAGTATTATTAGCAGATTTACATGCATTTTTAGATAATATGAAAGCACCATTAGAAGTTGTATCATATAGAGCAAAATATTATGAATTTATTATTAAATCGATTTTAAAATCAATTAATGTACCAATTGAAAAATTAAAATTTATTATTGGATCTTCATATCAATTAACTTCAAATTATACTTTAGATTTATTTAAATTATGTAATATTATTAATGTTACTCAAGCTAGAAGAGCAGGTGCAGATGTTGTTAAACAAATTGAAAATCCATTATTAAGTGGATTTATTTATCCATTAATGCAAGTTTTAGATGAAGAATATTTAAAATGTGATGTTCAATTTGGTGGTATTGATCAAAGAAAAATTTTTGTTTTAGCAGAAGAAAATATTGAAAATATTGGTTATAAAAAACGTGGACATTTAATGAATCCAATGGTACCAGGATTAACACAAGGTGGTAAAATGTCTGCAAGTGATCCAAATAGTAAAATTGATATTTTAGAAAATTCAAAACAAGTTAAAAAAAAAATTAATAGTGCATTTTGTGCACCTGGTATAATTGAAAATAATGGTTTATTATCATTTATTAAATATGTTTTAATACCAATTTATCAATTAAAAAATGATATTAATGATGATAATGTTGAAGAAAATTTTAATTTTTTTATTAATAGACCTGAAAAATATGGTGGATCAATAAATTATAAAAATTTTAAAGATATTGAAGAAGATTTTAAAAATGAAAAACTTTCACCACCAGATTTAAAAAATGGAGTTTCAGATGCAATTAATGAATTATTAGAACCTATAAGAAAAGAATTTTTAGAAAATAAAGAATTTCAAGAAGCTCAAGAAAAAGGATATCCAGTTGCAAAACCTGTAAATAAAGTTAAAAAAAATAAAAAAAATAAGAATAAAGGTACACGTTATCCAGGTTCAACTCAAGGTGCAGTATCAGAATCAAAAATTGAAGCTAAGAATTCTACAAATGAAGTTGAAGAATCAATGAAAAAAGTTGAAATTAAAGAGTAAGTCAAAAAAAAAAAAAAAAAAAAAGAAAAACAAGTAAAAAAAGAAATTTGAATATGATATAATATATAGAATTTCATTAATAAATACATAAATAAATAAATAAATAAATCAATAAATCAATAAATCAATATAGATATTATTGTAATTATTGCTGAGGTATATATTTATGAGATCTATTATTATTGTTATTATTACTATTGTTATTTGAATTACCTCTTTGTCTATAATTATTTCTTTTATAACCACCTCTAAAACTTTTATTATTTCTATTATTATAATTATTATTTTGAATATTATTATTATTGTTGTTATTATTATTATTATCAATATTTGAATTTTGTTGATCTTTAACTTGATCAATAATTTCTTCAGGTAATCTTAAAAATTTTATATGATTACCTCTAATATAAACTTGAGATAATTTTAAGAATGAATTACCATCATTTGAAGTTTGAATTGCATCTTTTAATGTTAAATTCATCCATGAATCACAATTTATTAAATAACCATTTAAAGTTTCACCAGTTTTTAATTCAACTGACATTGGTTGAGATTTTGCAGATGTTAATAAATATAATGGTAACTATTTTAATTATTTTAAAAAGAAAAAATATTGTTAGAAATTTTTATTATTTAAGTTTGTAAATTGGAATTCGAGAACTGGAATAAGATGAATATATACATACCATTATTGTTTATCAGTATATAAAAGTGATAATTTTTCAATATTTGTAAAGAGATAAGTTGTTATTGGATATTGAGTAATATTCGATTTATATTTATTTGATAATCAATTGTTTAATATTCAATATATTTGATATATTTAATAATTAAAGCAAAAACCGGTAATTAAAACAATGGAAACCAGAACAGTGGATGTAATGGCGAATTAAAATTAAAGAAATAAAATAAGTTATAAAAAGTAAAAGAAGTGAGATTCGAACAGAGAACCAGAACTAAGAAAAGTGTAAATTCAAAACACGTGATATACAACAAAGAGATCAGGTGATTGGTCATAAGCATGTGACTCGGCTAGTCTGGGAAAAAGATAAATTCAAGGGGAAAAGGAAAGTTGTGATTATTGGTAAATTGTGAATTTATTATTAACTTCTTAGTAAATTGGTTATTTCAGTGATAGCGCTGTAAAACTGGAGTTGTTGGTGTGAGATATTATTTACTTATTTACTTTTTTATTTATTCATTTATTTATTTTACTCGAGTACGGTGAAAAAGGACGGATAATGAATGTTACTAAGCAAAGCCCCGGACTAAATTTTTTTTGTTTTCTCTTAATTTCTTTTGATTGTTTTGATTTTTTTTTTGACAAAGAAATGAAGTCAATTTCTACAAAAATAGTAAAAAAAGTATTGAAGAATAAATACAATTATGTGAAAAAAGTCGTCTGATCAAAAAAAAAATTATTGAAAATCTATTCCTTGAAAGAAACTGAATGTCTTAAAGATCAGAACTTATCAATTTTTACATAACATTAATAACTGATAATCTTACTCATAATAATAGCTTTGTTTTATATTTTGAGAATTTAAGACCAAAAACAGGACGTTTCCCTATCTAATTTAGGACTGACAGGGAACTGATTCAGGGCAGTCTCATAATTGCCAGAGAAGTGATTTTAACTTTGAGTAAACAGCTACAGTTACAGCTTACACTAAACACACCAATCTGTTTCTCTGAAGTCGTGCGAGTAAAAACTGAGATTGCACCAATCCGATGTTCAAGTCATAGGATTAAATTGCAGTTGAACAGGGCACACTATCCTTGTTCAAAACGGGTGGCAAATATTTGTGCAGACGCAAGGAGTCTCTGCGTGCGTCACGATACGCACTTTCCACACTCCTGAAAGATAAACAAGTAAAGTTCCTATATATAGTAATACGTGGCAACTTAAAGCTTACTCACTAGCCATACACATTCCGTAAATAGAGCGTACTTGCCTCATTCTCAAGTTCAAGTGTAGAAATGTGATATTTTTAACAAATTTTATCAAAATTTAACACACTTACCACTGAAGTGCCAGAATGTTCCATGAACTATTCAAGCTAAGGCAAAAGCCTTACAGTAATCATCTAAAAATGTATTTTGAAATGGACAGTACTTTAAAATGTATCTTCAGATGTTAACATTCACAGCGCGGGTACTGCCAGCAGTACTCGCCACTGCCCGGTGCACCTGACCGCGCTGCACATGATGATCTCATCCACCTTAGCCCTTTTCTGTCTCACTTCAGCAATCTTCAATCTTCAATCCATGGTGCCAAATTCCATACCATATTTTCATCCGTAGTTAACATAACATTCAAATAACACACTCAATATATCCGCTCCCAGCTAGCCACAAAACATCCGCGCACCGGCTGCTAGTATCACAGCTCACACCAAGTGGACACCGCACCGCGTAGCACTGGCCATTCCCCAGAGCTGGGGTTGCCATTCCCTGCAAGAGTGCTCCGCTTGCTCTGGAGCACCATTCCCAGTAACCAGTTCTGGCTCCAGTGCCAGTGCCACTCCCACTCTCTCACTCCCTCTCCCACACTCTCTCTCCCTCGCTCACTTTCACTTTCCACTTTCACTTTCATTTCCACTGCTTTTTCTGCCACTTCTTTTCCTCTCACATTTCTCTGACCTTTTTTTTCACCATTTGTTTTGTTTGTTGTTCAATTCAACACTGCACTTTAAAAACTATTTCTTTGAATCAATCTTCATTATTTATTTATTTTAATATATTAATATATTTAATATTTCTATATATCTATTTCTATTATATTTATATCTATTATATCTATTATATCAATTTTAATTTCAATTTCAATTTTAATTTCAATTTAAATTATATTTTATTTCAATTATATTTTATTTCTATATTTCATTATATCAATATATCAATTCAATATATCAATATAATAAAATTTAATATATTATAATAATATTAATATCCATTATCTTCAATATCCCTATAATAAAATAAATAATATATTTAAATCATATTAAATTATATATTCAAATATATTCAAATATATTCAAATATTATATTCAATTCAATTAATAGATTAATTATCTTTAATTTTTAAAAATATTTTCAAATAATATTATATAATATATTATATCATAATGTAAGTAAAAATTTTTTTATCTTTTTATTATATCTTATATCCATTACATTTTATATGTACCATTTCATATTCAATTTAAAATTAATCATTTCATATTTCTTTAATGATTCAATTGATTGATAAATAATTCAGCGTTTAATTAGTTCTAAATGGTTGCTATATTATTCAATTGATTTATTTTCATCTACTTATTCTATGACATATATCTCTATCTATCTATCTATATACGTATATATATCATATTGATACAAATAATATATATATATATATATATATATATATATATATACATATAAATGTAACTGAAGATTAAATCAAATAACAATCGCACTATATATTGGATTATACAAATACTAACATAATTTTTTTTTATAGAAAATATCAAAATGCCTCTCTCTCGTGAAGATTCAGTCTATCTTGCAAAATTAGCTGAACAAGCTGAACGTTATGAAGAAATGGTTGAAAATATGAAAACTGTTGCATCTTCTGGTCAAGAATTATCTGTTGAAGAACGTAATTTATTATCTGTTGCTTATAAAAATGTTATTGGTGCTCGTCGTGCTTCTTGGAGAATTGTTTCTTCAATTGAACAGAAAGAAGAATCAAAAGGTAATGATGCTCAAGTTTATTTAATTAGAGATTATCGTTCAAAAATTGAAACTGAATTAGCTAAAATTTGTGATGATATTTTATCTGTTTTAACAAAACATTTAATTCCTTCTGCTCAAACTGGTGAATCAAAAGTTTTTTATTATAAAATGAAAGGTGATTATCATCGTTATTTAGCTGAATTTGCAATTTCTGAAAAACGTAAAGAAGCTGCTGATTTATCTTTAGATGCTTATAAATCTGCTTCTGATGTTGCTGTAACTGAATTACCTCCAACTCATCCAATTCGTTTAGGTTTAGCTTTAAATTTTTCTGTATTTTATTATGAAATTTTAAATGCTCCTGATCGTGCTTGTCATTTAGCAAAACAAGCTTTTGATGATGCAATTGCTGAACTTGATACTTTATCTGAAGAATCTTATAAAGATTCAACTCTTATTATGCAATTATTACGTGATAATTTAACTTTATGGACTTCTGATATGTCTGAAACTGGTCAAGATGAAGCTCCAGCTCCTGCTGCTCCTGCTCCTGCTCCAGTTGTATCTGATGAAAAACAACCTGCTCCTGAAAATGAATAATTTAATTAATCAATTATTTAATTATTTTAATTACTTAACTATTTATTTATCTATCTATTTACTTACTTACTTATTTATTTATTTATTTACCTATTTATTTAATTAAATAATTAATTATAATTATTTTATTTTTTTTTAAAAATTTTACCTTTTTTTTGCAGTTAATAATATTAAATAGTAATATTAAATAGTGCAATATAATTTAATATTATATATATTGCAATATATTATATTATTTTAATTTATTTAATCTTATTTAATTATACTCTAATCTACCTCTATCTTTATCTTAGTTTACTCTCTATTTTATTTTATCTTATTTAAATTTCTATCTTTTCACTTTTAAAAGAAAAAAAAATTATATATATATAAATATATAAATATATAAATATATAATATTATGTATATAATTATAAATATATAAATATTTATATGATTTTGAATTAAAAATTAATAGTTAAATATGAATAAGTAAATCCTAATATTTTACTTCTACAACTTATCTTCTTGTTTCTAATTTCATTTATATTTTCATTACAATTATTTATTATACAAAAAAACTTTTTTTTAAAAAAAAAAATAACATATTTTAAAACTAATTAATATATTTCTCAAAACTTATTTTTAATCCATTAAAAAATTCTCAACACTTTTGTTTAGATTTAACTTGAATAACTTCTTAACGTGCTTCAAATTGAACCATTCTTCTTGTTCTTGCTTTATATAAAATTCTATGACCACAACTTTTACAAATAACTGTTGCACCTTTACCTAAAGTAAAAGATGTTGAACATGCTGCACAAACATATTTTATACCAAAAGTTTTACCACTTGATAAACCAGCTGCTGCATCTGCAAGATGATCCCCTTCTTTATCTGGAATAAATCCTTCTCTATTACTCATTTCTATTATTATTTATAAGGATTGTAATAAAGAAATCAAATGATTATAGATAATTCCTTTTGATTATTTCAAATTCAATTATTTCACAGCTTTAAAAATTACAAAATTTATTAAATTTTTATCTTTAAAAACAAATAAGAAATGGCATTTAGTAAAATTTTGATTATTTAGTATTTATTTTACTATATGCTTACCAAAGAATCAAAATGACCAAAAAAGGTAATATATTAGATCAAGTATAGTCGGATTAAACAAAACACGTGGTTTACTTATATTCCTTTTGAATTTACATCTTTGACCTTTTGAATTTCTTCGATTTCTTTGACAATTTGTCGTCAAATTCAAAATACTCATTGTTTCTATTTCATTCTTCCAATGTTGTATAATATTGCACTGTCAAAGCATTTCAAATGTAAAGTGGGCTATTCTTGTGGTCTCTATGGCTGCTACAATTAGGTTTTGCAATTAAGATTAATGGCGTTTATTGAAAATTACACTGGTATACAATGAAAAATATTAAAAGGAAAACAGAAATAGAAAAAGACAAATAAAAAAATAAAAAAAAATTTATAATATCTTAAAGAAAATACTTTCAATAAATTGTTTGTTAATTTTTGAAATTAAAATATCAATTTGAATCTAAAGATTTCATTATTTGGCGTAATTCAGAAACCAGAACTTCTTTGGAAGATTTTGGAAAATCATTGACCAATTCACTAAAAAAAAAATTAAGCTCTTCTTTAGAATATAATTTTCTTACAAGTTTATACTCTTCATGCTTTGATTCTGAAATTTTTTTTTGTTCTTTTAGAATAAAAACTACTATAGAAGCTCTTTGCTTATCATAGTTCTTTACCAGCTTATTGTAGAATAACCCACAAGCATTGCATAAAGGGGTTTCAATTATTCCCTTTGGACCACTTCTAAGTTGAGGTGATAGGTTTGTTCCACAAAGAAAGCAGTTTGCTTTTACAATTTTGATTTCCTTTTCTTTTAATTTTTCCACTGCTTCTACTCCTTCTTTTGATTCTTCTTTTGATTCTTCTTTTGATTCTTCTTTTGATTCTTCTTTTGAGTCTTCTTCTTTTACTTCTTGCAGGGTATATAAATTATAATCATCTATATATCCAATATTTCTATCTTGTTCATTAATGATACTTGATAGATTCATTTGTTTTTTTATATCACAAGGAAGAATAATTTCAGGTTGGATAACTGTGTTGATAGAATTTGAAGTTGAATTTTCTGTATCAGCCATAGAAATAATAATTTCAGGTTGAATAACTGTGTTGATTGAATTTGAAGTTGAATTTTCAATATCAGCGGTAGAAACAATAGGAACTGGTTGAACAACTGTATTGATTGAAGTTGAAGTTAAATGTCCAACATCAGCGATAGAAACAATAGAATTAAGTTGATTTGATTCTTCAGAAACTGACATTTTGAAGTTACTTTCTTAGATTTGATTAGTATTATTATAGTAGATAGAAATTTATTAGCAATAATATTTACTAGCAAAAAAGTAAAAGAATTAAATTAGAAATGAGAATATGAAAAGAATCTTCAAATAAGAAAAAAATTATTCTTATATATTATTTCTAAATAGAGGGAATTCAGTAGTCAACATCCTAGAAGCTAGCTATTGTATATTTAACATTTTATATTTTATATTTTGTATTTTATATTTCATATCTTCCATTGTATATTATATATTATATATTTTCCATTTTAAATGAGATTGCTTCGAATTACAATAAAATTTAATACAAATTTATAGGATGATTATATTTGAATGATTATTGTTGCTAAGATTACTCGTGATACAAACATCAAAAGGCATATTGTTCTTGATAAATATAAAATTAAAATAGAAATATCAAAGAAAAGAAAGTAAATAAAAACCATTTCGATTTTATTGTTTTGTTGAACAATCAACCCTTTAGTAGACCCCTGTCTCAATTGGGTTAAAACCAGAACAATAAGCCGGATTGTAAGGCTCGGTCCTGCAGAAGTTGATTGTTCCAGCGTCTGTTAAGGAGATCCTTCTTTCTGGCGTCGCTTTGTGCAATTCTCAAACTGCAACAGATTTTACTTCAATCACTTCTGCTAAATATCTCTTTTGTCTGATATTCTTCTTGCCTCCTTTGATATAATCACCTTTTTTTTGGATCTATTGCCTTAGTCACTTATTGTTTTTGGGCAGACTTCCAAGCTTTTTTAACTGTACTTTCTGAGCTGAAACTGATATGATATCCATTTTTTATTAGGTCTAAATCAATTGACAAAAATGGTCTCAAAAGAGCTGTCTTTTGGATTTCATTATCAACAGCTTAAAAATCCTTTTTTTTTTAATTTTTTTATAAGTTTTTAATCCACTCCATTGAAAATTTTAGCCAAATATTAGTGAATGGTTTTCTGAGTTCTGATTGTCTGAATTAAGTAATCCTGACTAAGATTAGCATCCGTCATTCGGATTATGGAAACTCATTGGAAAATCAAGACAAAACTCACTGATTTTTCCGCGAGCGGATTTAGGTTTGGCTTGACATCCTTAAATATAATCCTTAAATGTGGTCCTTAACAAAAGACAATAGAATTTAAGCTTCGACTCGAACCTAAACTTGAACTTAAAATCATGTTTTCGATTTTCTTTGTTTTTGTTTTTCGAGTCTCTAGACAATTCTTTCATCTTGATAAATTATGAAGAAAAAATGTTTTTTTTTCATCCACTAAGTATTTAAAAATGTAATTTTATCATCATTCGTAATCAGTCAAATTTGAATATGTAAACAAAACACCAAGTAACAAAAACTATTATCATTATTAACTACTATAAAAATGAAAACGATTATTTTATTTTATATATCTTTAAACAGATAAAAGCAATCTCATTTTTTAAATCTATTGTTACTATGTTTTAATTTTATCAATTATAATTTAATTAATCGTATCAAATCTACCTAATGAATATTGCTAAAGATTTATATATCTTCATTAAAGAAAATGCTATAAAAAAGACATTAAATCTCATTATTTTTAATTATTCTTTTTTTTCTCTTTTATTTTAATTCTCAGTTTTTAATAGTATAATTCAACTAATTGATTTCATCACTTATTTCAATTATACCATTCACATAATATTTATATTCAAATAAATATTAAATCTCAAAAAACCGAAGACAACAATCAACATTCATAATAACTAGTATAGGCAAATCTAAATTACTTTTTAACAATGACTTGGGATGATTCAGATGATAATCCTGAGGAAGAACTTAATGAGTTAGATTTTCAATATCCTACTTATATGAATGCTCCAACTGTGAACTTAAATACTTCTTCATATAATAATTTTAATCAAGAGTCTGTTTTTGATCTAAATAATAATTATATTATTACTTTAGATAACAATTTAGATACTAATTCTATTCAAGAAAACGTTTCTAATCAAAATCAAAATTCAATTCAAGATTCAAGTAATAATTCCATTAATAATTTAAATCAAGATATAGTTGACAGTAAAAAGACACACTCAGCTGAACTTTTAAATAATAATGAAGATACTACTAAATATATGAATCCAACTTATCTTTCAAAAGATAATTCACCCACTAATATTAACCAATATGCAATCTCCATCCAGAACGATAACCATAAATTTTCTGCTGTGATCAATAATTCAAATCAAAATCACAATGATGAGTTCAATAATTTAAGTACAACTTCAGATGATAATTCCTCAAATCAAACTAATCAAAGTAATTTAGATAGTCCTTTAAATACAACTTTAGATAACCATTCAGATGATTATTTCAATTATTATTTAGATCAAAATGATAAAAATACCAGTATGTTTGACTGGAGCTTTATCAGTCCACTCTCTGAAACAGAATCTCAAAATTACTCCAACTTAACTCTAGCCGATCCCGCTCAAACTTCTCTTTTACCCAACTTCAATACTCAAACTTATGAAAATAGCAATAACAATAACAATGCTAATGTCATTATCAATATCAATAATGCAAATCATATCAGTAATATCAATAATATCAATAATATTACCAAAAATAAGAAAAGAAAAAGAGAAGATGACTCAGATAATCAAAATAAAGAATTGATTGCAACTGTTGAAACAAAGAAAAGTAAACCATCACCATCTCAATCTTCACCATCTCAATCTTTAGCGACCAATCAATCAGAACCAATTTCAAATTCATCAAATGCAAAAGAGAATATTGATAATGTAGATGATTTCCAAAGTATAAATATTTTATTCAACTCATTAAAATTAACAAGTGATCAAGAAAAAAGAACCAAATGGCTAAGAAAAATTAGAGGTGTTAAAGTCAAGAGAGCTGAATTACCATATCTGAATTATGATTCTCCAAAAAAGGATTATTACGATATGGACTTTAATTATCTGAAGGAAGCATTCAAAAATCTGAGGGAAGAAAATTCATTTTTCAAGAAATATGAAAATATAGCCAAAGAAAGTTCAGTTGTTAAAATAACCGATGATATTCAAAATGAACTGAGTGAAGAAGATAAAAAGAATATCAACAATGGTGAAACTGTTACTATTTATCATAAAACTGGAGAGAATCATAAAGAATCTCGTTATAGAGCATTAATCAGAAAAATAGAATTCAAAAAAATATTAGATGAAAATGGAAATGGAAAAATAGTATATTCTGTTGCAAGATTGTGTCGTTATTGTACTGGAGAAAATTGGATTTTCGAATCAAAAAAAGGAAATGAATATACAAATGGAACATCAAAAAATCCAGAAGTACTTACTCAGAAAACAGATAATGGAGAAAAGATTCAATATACAGAGGAAATCAGTTTAGATTATGGAATATATGGAAATCATATTAGATATAATCATGGTATTGATAAATATAATGAAAAAGTTAAATTTCCAATTAATTTATCTATTGATAGAAATGGTGATAAAAGAAATATTAAAAAAAAAGGTTTATTCAGTTGGTATTGTGATTGTCCTGTTTCTGAATGTGGTGTGACATTTGATATATTAGATACTAAAAGAAGTGGTAAAAGTGAATTTTTTTGGTATTTCAAACATTATATGGACAAACACGTGGCAGAAGAAAAACATTGGGAAACAGATTGGTGTGTTGATAGTGATGAAGAGCTAAGAAAGGTAAAAAGATTTACTAAAGCTAGTAAGCAAAAGTGTAAAAATGGGAAAAATAAAGATGAAAATAAAGATGAAAATAAAGATGAAAATAAAGATGAAAATAAAGATGAAAATAAAGATGAAAATAAAACTACAAATGAGACAAACAAAGAAGCTGTTAGTAATATCAAAGAAAATAATGAAAATAATGAAAATCATTTCAATGCAGAAAATACTAACATTCAAGAAAATGAAAATCAAGTTGACTTATCACAATGTGGATTATATCTCCCACAAATTTCCCATACTTCTAATTAAAAATCCAAAACATCTGAGAATATAGCGCTTGTGAATTAAACTCCAAAATTACTAAGTGCTTTAGATGAATATTCGGGTACAGCTACTTCATCAACAACATCTAGACATTAAAATGATTCATAGTAATTTTTAAATATACTTCAATGGTAATCCTCCGAAGTATAATAATAAAAATTTAAAATTAATTTAATAACAATTTAACTGGTTGAAATATCTTTTTTAGGATTTTTAACCATATGATTGTCTATTTATCTCCTCTATCATTTGATTATTATTCACAGCGCTATTCTTTTATTCTATTACATCAATTCATTAATCATATATTTATCTTATTCTTCTTCGAACTCTTTTTTTTAAATATTTTTTTAAATTTTTTTATTATGTTTTTTATTATTTTTTTTATTATTTTTTCTATTATTTTTTCTATTAAGTTTACTTTTTTAATTGTGTTTCTTCTATTCTATAATACTGTATTCTAATATTTTTTTCAGACTCTATACATATTGTTGGTAATTTCTATTTAATCTATTCATTTTTCTTCTCTCTTTTCTCTTTTCTCTTATGTCTTCTTCAATACTTCCATATATATTCTCTTCCTTCTTATGACATTTAATCTTTCTTTTAATTCTTTACCTTTGTACTTTAATAAAAAATATTTTTTTTCGAAAACTAAATTCTAGCTAGGACTTAGGACACCGTTGTCCCGTTCCAAATGGTAGTCCAACAATTGGCACTTTATCAGTAGTTTTATTAGTTTCGAAATAATGCTGATAAAGAATTGAAATTTCTCAAGCAAGTGTACTTGATTTAAATTCAGGTAATTTCGTAACTAAAAAATGGCATAATATTTCAGTTGGTGATATTATGAAAGTTTCTTCAGGAAAACCAATTCCTGTAGATTTAATTTTATTAGCTTCTTCTGAACCTGAAGCTTTATGTTATATAGAAATAGCAAATTTACGAAACAAATTTAAAAATTAAGCAAGGTAAAATTGAAACTAGACATTAATCAATTCAAATGATTTAAAAAATTTATCAGGTTCAGTTATAATAAATTTGAAGATCCAAATTCAAATTTATATGATACTTATGAAGGTCTTTTAAATCTTCATCATGGTCATTCAACAAAAGAAATAACTTTAAGAAATACTCCTTGGATTCATGGTTTTGTAATATTTACTGGTCATGGAACAAAATTAATGAGAAATGCAACTGCAATTCCAATTAAAAGAACTGCAGTTAAAAGAATAATTAATTTACAAATTGTTGCATAGTTTTCCATTTTAATTGTTTTATCCCGTAGTTTCTTCTTTAGGTAATATTATCAAATTATCAATAGTCTCAAAACATTTATCATATTTATATCAAACTAGTGAAAATAAAGCAAAATAATTTTTTAAAGATATTTTAACATATTGGATTTTATTTTTCAAATTTAGTACCAATTTCCCTTTTTGTAACTGTTGAAATTATTAAATGTTATTAGGTCTATATGATTGTATCAGATCTAGATATTTATTATGAAGAATTTGATCAACCCAACAATTTGCAGAATATCTTTACTAGTTGAAGAATCAGGTCAGATTGAATATATATTGTCTGATAAAAAACTGGAACTTTAACAAGAAATATTTGGAATTTAAATCATGTTCAATTGGTGGACATTGTATATTGAAGAAGTACCAGTAGAGAAAAATGCAATGACTTTAGATGATGGAACAGAAATTGGTTTTAATACATTTGGAAAATTAAAATCAACGTTATATAATTATAATAATGATCAATCTAAATATATTGATGAATTTTTACTTTTATTAGCATTATGTCATACAGTTATTCCCGAAGTTGAATCAAATTGTAAAATAAAATATCAAGCAGCATCACTAGACTAGATGAAGGAACTTCAGTTGAAGGTGCAGCATATTTAGGATATATATTTATGAATTTAATTCAACAAGAAAAAGAATGCCAGCAATTTTCAAATGTACTAATGGAATTATTAGATTATTTTGTAAAGATGCAAATACTGTTATGCTTGAAAGATTAAATAAAGATAATAATCCACTTATTGATGCAACAGTTCGTCATATGGAAGATTATGCATCAATAATATATATAACAATACAATCAATTCAATCAATAGAATTTAATCAATAGAATATAATCAATAGAATATAATCAATAGAATATAATCAATAGAATATAAGTGTGATAAAAAATGAGTTGCCAATTACCAGAATCAGTTACTTCATTATTAAAACCTGCTAAATTTGTTCATCTTGGTACCTGTGATCCACAGACGAATGAACCAAATGTTTCATTAATGAATTATACATTTTTATCAATAAATGAACTTTATAATAATGAATTAAGTTCTAATTCTAATTTAAATTCTAATTTAAATTTTAATTTAAAAAATGAAAATTTTATATTATTATAAACACATAAAACAACAAGAAAACATCATGATATTTTAAAAAATAAAAAAGTTTCATTATTAGTTCATGATTGGATTACAATTAAAAATAATGATAATGAAGAAAGTTTAATAAATAATAAAAATAATAAAGATAATGAATACAATAATAATGATTTAAATTTTAATAAATCTTCAAAATTATTTCAATTATCAAAAAACTTAAACCAAAATGAATTAATAAGTCAAGTTAGTGCTACTTTAATTGGTGAAGTTATTAAAGTTATATCAAATGATAATGAAGACAGCAATGGTAATGATGATAATGATAATGATAATGACAATGACAATGATAAAGAATTTAAATATTATCGAGATAAATTAAAAGCTATGAATCCCGATGCGAAAGCTTTCATTGAAGGTGAAGATATTGCATTAATTTTAATTGGAATTAAACATTCTAAAGTTAGTGATATCGAAAACAATGTGTCTGAATATTATATACTACATAATACTCTTATTAATAATAATATAATATAATATAAACAATAAAAATAATATTTCATTTTATTAAGTTACTTGTTACTATTTAGCTTCACTTATCAAATCTTGGAACACTTAATTAACTCCTTAAGGTTTTTTTTGCCAATTTCAAAGTTTTGGATAAAACAGGATAATGTTTTTCTTTTATTCTTATATCTAAAAAATAATTTATCACAATCGAAATTTTCCTTTTTTACAAAATAATTCATAATATAATCACAATTATTCTTATAAAGACTCAACAAAAAAATAATATCCTCAACTTTCTCTAACTTAAGTTTCAAGTCTGAGTGAAATTGGGTGTGAAACTCAGTAAGTTCAACAAATAACTTTTTGATATCAAGAAATACATCTTCACTGCTACCAACTATATGAATAAATTTATCATCTAAATAATTATTAAGATATTTTTTACATATTTCAATTAAATCACTATCTTCCATATTCTTATTCTTTGTAATAAATAATACCATAAATTCTTGAAAATGAAAATTATGAAAATTGAAAAAAGTATAATAAATATCATTAAGTCTTTCTCTAATTTGGGTTAATTTTTGAGTCACGTCTAAATTGTAAGAATCTATAGATACTAAACTATTATTAGTGTCACTAATAGATTTTTCAAAATTTGAGTTATAGATGGAATTTAATCTTTGAATTAATTTGAACCTATCAATATATTCTTCATTTTTTATTTCATCTTCAATTCCGAAATATTGGTAGTAATCCTTTTCAAAACTTTTAGCTTCTTTTAAAGAATCTGAAATGCTTCTGTAAAGAGAATTAATATTATAAAAAAACAAACTTGTCAAAAAGTATTCCAAGGCTGACTTATTGTTTGAATTTACATTGAAATAATCACTAACCTTATGGACTGCAATGTGAGGATGCGCTAAACGTATTTTAATATCAAATAATAATTGCTCGACTTGACAAGAATTTTTACTAAACTTGAGTCTAGGATTATCTGAATAAAATAGAAAACAATAAGAAAATGGGATATAACGAATTTTTATAAGGGAAAACCGAACGTGAAAATAAAAGGATTTATTGACAGTAAAAAATCCATAGAAAACTTTTTGTTGGACAATGGCAGGAATGGATTCCTTTTCAGGTTGACTCAAAAATACCTTTATTTTCATCACCTCCCTAATCATCTTTAATTGATCATTATTTTCTTCTGTGACAATAACAATTTTCGGCAATACTAGTAAAACAATATTTTTATTCTTTTTGTATCTAGGAGGAATAATAAAAAAATCATATTCATCTCCGAGCTGCGTCTCTTTAAGTTCATATATATCATTATCAATCAAACTAAGCAATGCATTCTTGTTTTCACTTTTTTTATTTTTAATACTGTTAGTTAATTTTTCAGTTAGTTGAATTACTGAATAGGATTTTTTGAAATATTGATTTACTAATTCACTGGGCTCTGTTCCTTCCTTCAGGTATTTTATTGAATCTAAATGTAATTGTGAAAGAGTGAATTGTTCTTGTTTGATTTTTGATTTATTGAATAAGGATGACTTCATATGTAAAAATCTTTTTACTTTATTTGTATCCAACTTTGATGCATTTTTATAAAATGTTAGCATTTTTATAAAATGTTAGCATCAATGTTAAAATGTAATCACTTTGGTAAAGCATATCTCTAGAAATTATATCATTTTCAATTATCTCAGAGTGAAGTTTTAAAGAAAAATTATCTTTGAAAGGTAATGTTTTATAGGTACCAGTTTTAAACTCAATTATAAGATTCTCAGCAATTTCAATAACTTTTTCTATTGTTTGAAGTTTAAAATTAAGTTCATAAAGATTTGCTAAATTAAAAAGTAAAGTTGAATTTATATTAAATTCATTCTTAAACTTACGTATATCAACTCCCAATGAAATTAAATTCTTTTTCAAGTAATAGTACTCATTATATTCGGAAACAACTTCAAGAATTATGCTATTATTATCATCATCAGTTATTGTAATTACTGTGCTCATATCTCGTAGAATTTCGAAAATTTGATTTATTTTATGAAGAATAACAGGTTTATTTATTATAAGCTTAAAATTTTTGTTCCATGCACTTTCTACCATAAAGCTATTAAATACCAATAAACGACGATACAATTCGTCATTTGAATGTAGTATAAAGGTATGTAATAAAGGTCCTAAAGATCCATTTGAATTGATTAAGGCTTTGATAAAAGAATGTTCATAGAAACTTGAAATCACTTCACTAAAATATTTTTGTCTTATTAGTTCTGACATTACGAGTTTTCTTTGAAAGTCATTTGATTTAAAATAATCAATTTCTTTTTTAAAATATTTGGATTCATAATTCAAAAATTCAATTAACTTCAAAATAATTTTTTTTAAATGAACACAAAAATCAAACTTCCCTTTACCTGAACCATAAAACCCATTATCAACAATCATTTGAAAGGAATTACAAATTTGATACCTTTTTAAATTTTTGTAAATACTATTGAAGTATAATTCGCATTTGTCAAAATTTTCAACTATCTCATTATTAATTTCAGTTGTAATAAGTTTTTCTTCTCGATATTTTTTAAATAACCCTCTTAAACCATTATTACTTGGTGAGCCTATGGAGTCAAAATATTTAAGAGTGATATAAAATTCCTCAATCCAAAGAATTAATTCAGCAAAAATACTAAATTGTTTACCAAAATATAATCTCCATTGAAGATGGTCATTTTTAAGAAATAAATTATTATTAAGCCCATATGAATCATCTGAATCCACATTAAATTCAATCTGATCATCAATAAAGTTTAATAAGTAGGATAGAAAATAATAAAAAACGCGATCAAATTTATTAAGAAGTTTTATGTCATCAAAATATTCTTGCAAATTCCAAAAAAAAAATTTGATCTTTTCAATTAAAGTATCATTAATGCCAAAATACTCATCCAAAGAATATAGCTTTTTTAATCTATCGTAGCAGAAATGATGAGGAATGGAATTCAAAGAAACTCTAGTCTTGCTATTCATATCTTCAGCCCCATTAAAATTAAGTTGAGGATACTTTTTGAAATTATATTCTGTTGGGTTTCTGCTTGGATCATCGTCTGCTCCATGAGGAAATTTAATTTCTTCAGCAACAGCAACAGCAACAAATTCATCTTCTATGTTTTCATTATTATTTTCATCATTGACTGTGATAGTGGGTAATTGTTCATGATTTGATAAAACCATTGTATTTGCAGAGTATTATAAAATTGATTTTTTCAGTTGATATATATCGACATAAGTTTCATAAGGCCACAATTTTTTTTTTGATTAAGTCTGAAATAAATATCTTTAATAAGATTTTAAATTGAAATTCAAATGGAAATAAAAGCATTTCTAATTGTGATTTGAAATAATATATATAATATAATATATTCTCAAGAAGTTATAAATAATAATACTAAAATGGTGTTTTTCTGAGACAGCTCTGCAACTGAACTTTCTTCCAACTAATATCATATATAAATTAATATCAGAAGTGATTATTAAATGAATTAAAGATAAATTTTCTTAAACCACTCTTTTTATTCGAATGTCAAGAGACTCACCAACACATATAAAATAAAACAAATATTCAATCAAAATGTCTCACTTTTGTCTCATAGATAAAATATTTGTTTTTAAACGTAAACATCTAGGAATTGAAACATAAATAACTATCAACTCTTAATTTTCTAGTTGATAGACTTTATAATCACCACATATTATTTATTCATTTTCATTTACATTGAATCATTACTTCAAAACTTCAAAACTTCAAAACTTCAAAACTTCAATAAGAAATACAAAATTCAAGTTAAAAATACGTATTATCAAGAATTGTACCAGAAAGAGAATATTTACAATGGACTGCCTCTCCAACCATAATAATCACTGCAATTGAAGACTGTTTTTCTTCTGTTCATACAAATATTGAATATAATTATTATCGAGGGACGGAAAGAGTAATATTTGAAGTCGGAAAGGGTCGAAGTTTAGTGTATCACGTGTACTGTTTATATCTCGGTTAGAATTTGCTTTTCATAGCCGAAAGAAAGAAAATTGTTTTTTTTGTTTAAAATTATAGTAATGAATGAATTAATCAATTTATAGGTTTTTTTATTCAATAAAGTACATTAATAGAAGATTATAATAGACTTAGATAAGATAATATATTATATTAAATTGTATTATATTATATTAAAAATGAATAATGATCCTAATGAAACTGAAATTCCTGCAATTTGTGAAAAATGTTTAGGTATAAATAAATATATTAATATGATTAAAGAAAATCAAGGTAAATTATGTAAATTATGTTCAAGACCATTTACAAGTTTTAGTTGGTTATGTAGAAATAAAGATTTAAATTCATATTTATCAACATTATTTTGTTTAACATGTTCAAGACAAAGAAATTGTTGTCAATGTTGTATGTTTGATTTAACTTATGGTATACCTTTAAATTTAAGAGATGCAGCTTTTAGAATCGCAAATTTAGATAATCAATTTAATATAAAATTTTCAAATAATGAAGTTACAAAAAGATTTATAGCTCAACAAGAAGATCAAAAATATATTGAATTTGAAAATAATAATAAAAAAATCAATAATCAATTAATGATAACTGATATTAATGAAGAATTTAATTTAAAAAAAAAAAAAGCAGAAGAAACTGCAAAAGAAATTTTAGAAAAATTAGCTTTAAATCAAAAAAAGATAAATAATCATAAAAATATTAAAAATATTAAAAACAATTTTGAGAAAAAATCATTTAATAATCATAAAAATAAAAATAAAAAATTTGAAGAAGAAATAAATTTAAAATCAATTGATATTACAAAAATTATATCAAAATTACCATTTAATGGAAATCTTAAACCACCAAAAGATGAAAATATTAAATCTTTTTTTATATTTGGTATTAATAATGATTTACAACAATATATAATTGAAGAATATTTTGAAAATTATTTAATAAAAAATAAAAAAAATTATAATGAAAAATGTAAAATAATTTCAATAATTATAAATCATAGATCAAGATGTGGTTTTATAAAATTTGAAAATAGAAAAAATGCTGAATTAATTTCTGAATTTATTGAAAAACCAAGAGGTTTTAAATCTCCTGGTTTAATAATTATTAAAAATAATCCAATTAGAATTTCATGGGGTAAATTAAAATCTTTAGGTAATAATAGTTTACAAGAAAAAAAAATTGGAATTTTAGTTTCAAAACAAATGAGATTATTAGCTTTAAAAGATAATGAAAATAATAATAAAAATGGTAAACAATTTTCATTTAATTCATCAAAATCTACTATATATAAATCTTCAAAACCAGATTTTGAAGCTTGATATTAATTATAATTTAATAAAAATTATTATTTCTTTTATTAAAATTATTAAATTTTATTAGTATAACTGTATTATTTTAAATTAAAAAAGATTAAATGAAATGAATTAATGAGTCTAAAAACAGGCAAAAAAGAAAAGAAAAAGAAAAGAAAAAGAAGAGATATTATTAATTAATTAAGATCAACTTACTTCAGTTGAAGGAAATTCAGTTTGATTAACTTTTTCAGGAATTTTTTCATTAACTTTTTCAGGAAGTTTTTCAACAATTTCTTGATTATTAGAACTTGAATGTTTTGTAGAAGTTGAGGAAGAATTTGTTTTTGAATTTGAGATTGGATTAGAAACTGTATTTGAAATTGGATTTGAAATTGGATTTGAAATTGGAATATCATTAAAATTACCAGATTTTAAATCATATTCATCTAAACCAATTTCAGAATTTAATTTTAAAAAATTATTTAAATAAAATAATTTCTTTTCTACACCATTTTTAACTAAAGAATTCCAATAAATTTCATGATCATATTCAAAATTTACTTTACCACCTTGATAAAAATTAATTAATTGATTTTCAGGTATAAAATTTATAAAAGGTTCATTAAAATGACATTTTTTTTTTGTATATGGATCAACAAATGGATAACAAATTTTTAAAAAAATATTTGCCCAAAGTGGAATATTAAAAAAAGATGCAAGACCTAATCTTTCTGGATAATTATATTGTAAAATTGATAAAACTTCTTTACCAATTTTTACAGAAACCATACCACCAACATTATTTAAATATTTTTTAAAATCTGCACAAAGTGCTAAATTACTTTGACCTGGTGGCATAAAATCAATACAAGTTTCAAGCATAAAAATTAAAAATTCAACTTGTCTATGACTTGATTTTGTATTTTCTTTACCTGGACATAAAATTAAAACAGGTTTACCATCATTTGTATAACCTTGAATTAATTGTTTACCAGTTTCATTTTCAATTTTAAGATAATCTGGATCTAAATCTTTTCCTTTTGTAATTTTATTATTATTATTATTATTATTATTATTATTATTATTATTATTATTATTATTATTATTTTTTAAATCATTTTTAAATTCAATTGGTAATAAATCATTTAAATAATTACCATAAATACCATTTGAAATACCAAAATTTCTTCTCCAAATTATTGAATTTTTAATTCTTTTTATTGTTTCATTTTTATTAAATTTTGTTGCTCTTAAATATCTTAATATACAATCTTTTGTAAGCCAAGATTTTTCCATAAGTGATAAATTATTTTCATTTATTTTTGTATTTTCTTTAAAATATGTAATTATTTCATTTAACATATTTAATTCATTTTCTTTTAAATTTAATTTTTGTCTTGGTAAAATATTTGGAGCATTTATTGGATGAGTTTTAACAGTTTCCATTTTGAATATTATTTGATTGATTGCAGAATTTGATTGATTACAAATTTAATTATTTAATAGTTTGATAATTTGAAAAATGTGATTATTTGATAATGATCTTTAGAATCGAATATAAAATAAAAACACTTTTACAATAATAATATATTTTTTTTTTTTATATTTGAAGATGGATTGATTTTCTTTACGATTATTGACTGACTTTGAAAAGTAGCTTTATTTTGACTCCAAAGAATATAAAAACTGCAGTACGGAATAAAGAATAAAGAATAAGTTTGTCAAGCAATGAAAAGTGAATTTGTCACTGGAGGACGAACCGGATCAAAAGCCGGGCCGGGAACAGAGAAAAGTGCCGCATCCGGACCAGCGCCAGGGGTCATGTACAGTAAAGTAGGTCGGTGCATGCAAGGTAGATGTATACATGTATGTGCAGTTAAAGAAGAGCCATAAATATGGTGTCATATAAGCATGTGAATATTGATTACATAATCATATCATGTGATTTGAGTTTATTAATTTCATGATTTAAATTAATTTCAGAAGCAGAAGCAGCAGAAGAAGCAAAAGAAACAAAAACAGAAGCATTTAACTCATTTTCTTCATTTTCTTCATTTTCTTCATTTTGTGGCAATTTTAATGGGTTTCAATGGTCATTTCTATGACTGTTCACTGTTTATTTCTGTTATGAATGTTTTCTGTTGTATTCTCTGGGAACTGAAAACTAGCAAATATATTCTATAAAATGATTATTTATTTCAATTAATGATCTTGATCATTATTCCAATTATAGTCAGTTTCAATACTTTGCTAAATGATAATCATTCATATTTATCAAGAAAATATATAACTAAATAATATCAAGTATCAAATATCAAAAAAGAAAAAAGTTTATCCTTAAAATGTCTTTAAGATTCTCAGATCAAAATAAAACTATTTATTTAAATCAAGAACCAAAGATTTTTGAATTGAAAACATCTGAATTCAATTCATTTATGAATGATAATAAAAATAATAATAATAATAATGGTAATAATAATGGTAATAATAATGGTAATAATTTAGAAAATTATAATCCTTTATTAACAAGTACTGAAGATAAATCAGGTTTAGATAATTCTGTATTTGAAAAAATTATAAGACCAATAAAAGGTATTTCAAATAATTTTCGTAAAACTTATTCAAATTATTATATTACAACTAATAATATTTCTTATAATAATGATAATATCATTTATAAACCAATTATAAGATCTTCATTTGATCCAATTTTAAAACCAATTAATAATAATTTACAATCTTCAAATTTATTTAAAAATTTAAATTGTAATAAAGTTTCAAATAATGGTTATTCAAATGAATTTTCAAGAACTTTAAGAATTACTTCAAGATTATCAAATAATTTATTAAAATCTTTAATTAATAATTTTAATAATCCTCAATCAAATTCAAATTTATCTTCAAGAATTAATTCAACTTATGAAACTATAACTAAATTATCTTATCAAGCTGCTTCTTTATTTTCTCCTTCTCCAATTTATATTGAAGATAATATTCAAGAAGAATTACCAAAAGACTTACCTGATGATATTCAAAAAAATACTCAATAAAATATTCAATAAAATACTTAATAAAATACATAATAAAATATTTAATATATATTAAAATTAACTATATAATAAATCAATAAAATAAAATATATATATTTACAATAAAAATTAAATGAAAAAGATTTTTATATGAATTATAAAACTTAAAACCCTTTGAACTTTTAAACACTTTATTATTAAAACTCAAATTAAATAATGGAAATTGATAAATTATTATATTCTAATTATGATAATGATAATGATAAGGAAATTGAATATAATAATGAAAAGGAAATGATAATTATAATCATAATTAATTGTTACTCGAATCCGAAAAAAAAACTAAATGAAACAAAATGAAACAAAATGAAACTTTAGGAATAACAATTTAAATTATAATTAATAATAAATGAATTTTGAAAATTTATGAAAAAAATTATTTGAATTTTAATTTTATAATCTTATAGAAAATATAATTAACCTTCTTTGAACTTTAATTGCTTATGAAAATAATAATAACAATACTAATGATAGAAACCTAAAATGAACCAGTTTAATTAACCGAAAATGAAAGAAAAAAAAAAAAAAAAATACATATAAACCCACTTTGAAAACTAAAATGAAAAATGAAAATAAATAATAAAAAATAAGAACTAAAACATATCATTTAAATAACCATTTAAATAAACATTAATACAAAAGAAACAATAATTGAAAAAAATGAAATTCCTGTTAATCTATTTCCTGAATTTTCTTCAAAAATATATCCTCCACTAGTTGATTCACTTGCAAATCCATTACTAACTGATGTTGAAAGTGTTGTGGCTGAATTAGTAATACTACCTGTTGAATCTTCATTTCCAGTTAAGAAAAATCCACTTGTTGTTGCAGCTGAACTTCCAGTTTCACTAATAAAAAATCCATTAGATTCACTTGTTGTTGTAGCAATTGTGAAAAAATTATCAGAATTAGTTCCTGTACTTGATTCTTCTGAATATTCTGATGTAATCAAAACTAAATTGGATCCTGTATTTGTTTCATTGGAATCATCATCTAGAGTAACTGTTGAAGATGAATATACAATAACTAATTCTGTTTCTTTACTTTCACAATCACAATCTGTTGTTGAAGTACTATTTTTTGAACTTGAGCTTGAAGATTTTGGAATAATTGATGAACTTGAGGAAGGAAATGAAAAACTTGAAGAACTTACTGGAGTGAAATAAAATGATGAAGATGAAGATGAAGATGATGATGATGATGTTGGAATAGAAGAACTAGAAGATTGACCAAAATTTGCAATATATGTTGAACTTGAAACTTTTGTACATTCAGAATCAAAACATGAAGTATGAGTAATTTTTTCAGTTGATACTGTAGATATAATCATTGAAGTTTCAACTGATGTAACACATGATGTTGTTTCAATTGTTTGTGTATAAGTTGTAACAACTAAAATTGTATCTTTTCCTTTTGAAGTATAAGTTGAAGTTACTGGAATTAATGTTGTTGAAGTAATTGTTGAAACAACATAACCCGATGATAAAATTGTTGAAGCAGCTCCTGTTATAGTTGAAATTGGAATAATTATTCCATCAACGGTTCTTGTTGAATAAATAGTTTGTGTTGTTTTAGATGTTGATGATTCTTCTGTTTCTTCTGATGTAGCAATGTCAAAAGCAAATGATGTAGAATCTGAATCTGAATCTGAACTATCACTGACAGTCTCAAATATTAATCCAGTTGTTGAAGAATTAGAAGAGTCGGAGGAATCAGTATCAGTAGGAGCAACTATTTCATATGTTGTTGCAGTAGCTGTTGAAGTTAATGTGGTAGCATATTCATCACTTGAATCAGCACCCAATACTAGGCTGATATTCTGAAGTGAAAATACTATGAAGATCCAAGAAATTTGACTAAAAAGCATTGTGGTAATTTTTCATATAATTGATAATTCTTTAGTAAAGTGTAATTATAAATGAAAATATTTTCTATTGACTTTTTCTTTTATTATAATTTGCAACAATTGAAACAAAAATAAATATGAGCAATACATTGCCTTAATATATCAACAAACATAGTCGTTTCTTCAAAAGTAAATTACAAGGACCAAATGTAATAATAGATATTAAACGACTTAACTACCATCAATTCATTGTGAACCATAAACCATATTACAATTGAATATTAAAAGCCATTATTAGACGTGATATCTATGTTAATTCCATTCAAGATATTAAGATTTCTTAAATATTTCATTCAAATCAATCTTTTTTCATTTTAGACGAGCTTCAAAAAAGTCCAAAATCCCGTTTAGGCTGCCAGCGAATAAGGTTACGGTACCGGCTGTTTGGGTTTGGTGTGGGTGATGATAAAAGCGTGTTCCCGCTTTGACTTGCAGAACAAATAAGAGACCCGAAGTAAATCAGTTTTACGCGAAACAAAGAACTTTTTAATTAATAAATTATGTTAAATGGATTATTCGATGCAAAATAAAAAAAAAAATCGTCTATAATTAGGTATTCAATGAATCTGTTTCACCAATAAATGGATATGTTATAAAACACAATAGAAAAAAAACAGGGTTTCAAAGAGATACTTATGATTGTTTGGAGCTTATCACAGCTTCCGGTAATAAATATATTTAGGAAGTGGAGATTGAAAAAGTTTTCAATAATTCTAAACCATCACCATCAAAGCAAGATGGTCTATATATTCCATTTACAAACAATTCTTGTTTTGAAGACTTTGGGTTTTCATGCTCAGCAAGATTATTAAGTTCTTCAATTACATTTTCATTTTCAGCCATTTTTCTTACAATCGGAGCCATTTCAATTAAAATTTTTTTAGATGATAGAATATTTATAGAATCAGACCCTCTTATTTCAATAGTTTGTTTACTATCTAGTCCAAATCCAGATCTTGTTAATCGTTTTATTTTTTGAGTAACATGAGGCTTGTACCTGCTGGATAAAAACGATTTTAATTCTTGAGTGATTAAACCTAAAGATATTTCTTTTTCCTGTGATTGTTTTAACGTTTTTCTGATTTCTTTATCATGATCTGTATTGTATTTTAACTCTCTCAGTAGTTCAACTCCAAAATTCAATTCGAAATTAAAACAAGGTATATTAATATAATCTGAATCAGATAAAAGACGCTCGTTTTCTCCAGTAATGATCTTATCATCTTCAAAATCATCAGGTAAACAATCATCGAATATTAGTTGGTTTATATCTTTATCTCTGTCTTTATCTTTATTTTTCAATTTATCCTTTTCCGTTTGATCAAATCTATACATCTCCTGATTTATATCAAAGTGACTTATTGATGAATATGTATTGTTAGAGATGACATCAGACATTGAAAGAAGATCAAATTCCTGCGATATTTCAGATAATGATATTTTTTTACTTTTAACTTCATCAATACTTTTTCTCTCATTCTGTTTTGGACATCGAACTTTTATTTGGAAATCACGTATATTTGAACCTTTAAATTTCAATTTAAAATTCAGAATACCTTTGTCCTCACTTTCTAGGTTTTCACTAGGTAATATAATATTTGTATCACTTTCTAAGCATGGGCTGAAATCACTATCTTCACCACTGCTATTAATCTCTATTATTCCATTGTCAGATTCGTCATCTCCCAAATCTATTGGAATAGACCAGTCTGATCCTTGTTTTTTATCAAGATTTTCCTGATTTTCTTGATTTTCTTGATTTTCTTGATTTTCTTGATTTTCTATTTGTTCAATTATTTTTGTATCTTTATCATTTAAATTTTCTTCAGAGTAAAGATTATCTCCTTGAAGGTATTCTTTGGATTGGGGATTAAGACAAATCCATTGAAGTTCATTAATACTTTTTTTTAAATTTAATTTATTTTTTTTAACTATTTGATTAATTTGAGTATGACTAATTTTACATTTTGAACCAGTAAAACAACAAAGCCATAAATAATATTCCATTTCAGTTTCATCAATACAATCATCATCAAATTGAAAATAAGAATTTTGATCCATTGAAATTTGAAGAATTTCAGAAGGTATTCTATTAACATCTTCACAAGTTAAAATTATTGGTTTTCTAGTTATATTTAAAATATCTTTTAAAGCTTCCCAAAAATTTTTATCAAAATCTTCAAATAAAATATCAATATTTTCAAATAATATTAAACCTTGTTGAAAATGATTATTTTTTTTTTCAATTTCTTTTTCTATAATTGTGTGATTTAAAATATTTTTTTGTAAAGATTGATGTTTTGAATTTTGATGTATACTTCTTGTAGTTGTAAGTTCTTTTAAAGAAGATAAAATATCTTTTTTTGATCTAGATTGATTTGAATTAATTTCATGAACATAACCTGAAAGTTCTTTCATTATAGCATATATTGTTGAAGTTTTACCACAACCAGAAGGTCCAGAAATAATCATTAAAGGAAAAAAAGATTGTGAAGAATAATGATTTGAAATGATTTTTGAATTTTGAGAAAAAGAATTATTAGTTATAAATTTATCATATAAAATATCTTTTTGATTAAAATATTCTATATTATTATCATTTACAATAAAATCATTTAAATCAGAATCACCATTATAACCATAAGTATTATTAATAAAATTTTTTAATTTTTTTTTTTTATTTGATTTAAAAAAAGTTTGTTTTTTTTGAGTATTTAATTTTTTAAAAGCAATTTTTAACCATGAAAAAATAGTTGAAATTAAAATTTTATTAATAATTAATTGTTTTGAATTTAATGGAGAAAAAAAATCTTGCCATAATTGAGTTTTTAAACCATTTAAAAAAAATTTTTGAAGATTTTTTAATTTAGGAAATTTTGGATTATTTATAATAAAATATTTAAATTTTTCAAAACATGGAGATGAATTTAATAAATTAAATAATTTTGAATCATTTTTAAGATTATGAATAATTTTATTATTTGTTGATTGTTTATATTGATAAGAATAATTAAAATATTGAAAATTATTAAGATTTGAAATTTTATTTTCATTCATATTTTCATTTATATTTTCATTTATTGATTTTAAATCCGAATAATTTTTAAAAGAAGATTCTAAATTTATGATTTTATTATTATTATTATTATTATTATTATTATTATTAATATTATTAATATTAAAGAAATCATTCATTTTAAAAGTTATTGAATTTAATTTAAGAGAATTATAAAAAGAAAGTTCATATTCTTTATCATATACAGAAAATTCATCTCTTAAAGGAAGTCTAATATGTAATAATTTCATTTTTTTTATTTTATTATTATTATTATTATTATTTGTGATATTATTAAGATTATTTAATTCTACTTTTTTCTTTACAGATTCAAAAAATGGATTTTTAAAATTTTTAATAAATTTTTTATTATATAAATTTGAATTAATTATAGGATTATTAATAAATTTATTTAATTTTAATATATTTTCAAAATTTTTAAATTTTAAAGTTATTGGAAATGATAATTGAATAATTTCATCAATTTCATCAATTTCATCAATTTCAAATGAACTTATATTACCTCTTGTGAAAAATGGATTTTGAGAATTTTCAATCATTTGTTTAGCTTTTATTATATTTTTAAAATTTTTGAATATAATTTTTATTAAAAAAGTTGGAATTATTATTTTTTTAGATTTCTTTAAAATTTTCTCTTTTTTTTTAATATTCTCTTTTAATTTCTCTTTATTCTTCAAATCTAATTTTCTCTCTTTTGACATTTTTAAAAAATCATTCACACTTAATTTCTTTGCACCAGGAATATTTTGAAATACTTCAGATTCTATTTGAGAAAGACTTAATTTATTCGATGAAGATTCATTATCAAGTTCAAGTTCAAGATCAAGATCAGGATCAAGATCAGGATCAGATACTTCATTTTCCAGATCATCAGAATCCAATACTTCAATTGGAGTTATTGAAGTTATTGGAGTTGTAGATTTTGAATCCACTGAACAACCCACAATCACCAGTCCATCACTAGACTTTCCAAATGTCGCCTGTGTTTTTTTTGATATTTTAGTCTTGCTCATAGTAAGTATAAACAACAGAAGAAAACATGCAAGATACAAGATAAAGATAAAGATACAAGATAAAGATAAAGACACAACCAGCTAATCACTTTCTTCTTCTTCTTCTTCTTCTTCTTCTTCTTCTTTTCTTCTTTTCTTTGCTCGCTTCCAAATTCTTTTTGCTTCTGATTTTGAATTCCAACGCGCCGAGAACACAAAAACACAAAAACAAAAACACAAAAACAAAAACACAAAAACGCGAAAAGCGAACCAAATAAAGTCGCGTAAATAACAACAAATTAACAACAAATTAATAACAAATTAATAATAACAATGCTTCAGATAATGCTTCAGATAATAAAATAAAATAAAGCTTTACTGAAGACTTCGACTACGAGATTGACTACGAGATTGACTACGAGATTGACTACGAAATTGAATGGAACTTGTAAATGAAATATATATCACAACTAAACATCTCTTTGCTACAGTTATTATTATTACCTCTTGGATTTTCGTTCTTCAGCAGGTGGTGATAATGGTCTATTAAACCCTTTATCTCTATTCATATATTGTCTGAAAGTTGAAGTCTTGACTACTTTCACATATCCACCATCAGTTCCTTCAACTTTTTTACCCTTTGAAGAATCAAATTCTTTAATTCCAAATAATTCAATCATGTTTTTTTCTTCTTTAAAATCTTTAATTATAATTAATTTTTTTTTCTTCTTTCTTTTTTTATGTTTTTTTTTCATTTTTATATCACTATTTATTCTTTTTTCATTATCTTCTTCTTTGATGTTGTTATTAAGAACATATGATTTCCTTTTTTCACCTTTCTTGGATACTGATACTTTTTCTTCTGAATTTGATTTTAAGTATATTATATTCTTTTTATTTAAATTATCTTTTACCATATTTTATTCAATATTTTTTACTCCTGACAAGAATAATAAGACTATAAATTATAATATTATTGAAAATGAAATTAGTATTATTTCAATTTACCTTTTTTTTTTTTTTCCTTTTCATTTCCTTATTTCACATTTCACACGGGAATTACTAAGTTACTAAGTTACTACTAACTACTATTAAATTCTTTTATATTCAAAAAACTGAGTTTATAAGAAATTTATTTACTTGAAAATGATGATTAATTATATTTAGAATATAAAAGAAAATAGTTTTTATTTTTATTTTTATTTAATATTAATACATTTTTGAGATTTTAATCTCTTTTTTTAAAAAAAAACAAAACAAAAATCTATATGAAAGTAGAACTATATATATTATATAACAATATTTATAATTAAAATCTCCAATCTGCATTAGTTGATTCAATAGCCCATTCAAATCTTTCTCTTAAAGTTTTTGTAAATATTTTTTCAATTGGTACTTCAAATTTCTTACAAAACATTACAACTAATCTTGGATCAATATAATTAATAATTGATGTATTTAAAGCAACATTTTTATTATCTTCTTTATCTTTTAATTGTAAATTTGCATTTTCAATTCTTATTTCTAATTTTTGTACTTGATTTTCTAAAGTTTCAACATTTAATTCATTTTTAAATTCATTTTTAAATTCATTATTTAATTCATTATTTAATTCATTTTTAAATTTTTCTTCCATTTCTTTAATTTTTTCTAATCTTTTTTTTAATTCTGATTTTGGTAAAATTTTTTCTTTATTAAAATTTAAATTTTCATTCTCTTTTTCAAATTTTTTCTCAATTTTTATTTTTTCTCTATTTAAAATTCTTTTATGAATTTTTTTAATTCTTTCATTATTAAAATCATTAATTTCTTCAAAATATTTTTTTTTTTTTTTAATTAAATTTGAATCAATTTTTAAAATTAATTTTTTTAATTTAATTTTTTGCAAAATCATTTCTTCAATTTTATCTAAATTTTTTTGATAAATTATTTCAAAACTTTTTGTTACACCTTTTTGATGATTACATAAAATTGCAACTTCTTTATTTGCAGATTTAAAAGAAATAATTTTTTCTTGAATTGTACCTTTATTTTCCATTTTATCTAATAAATCTTGCATAGTTTTTGAAGCATTATAAGTACGAAAAACTTTTGCAGTTAAACCTTTCATATAACTTTGTAAATATTTATTTAAAATACTTGGATCTAATCTATCAAATAATTGATCACCAATAATTTTTGGAGGTCTTTTAAAAATTCTAATATTTTTAAAAACTTGTTGATCAACAGAAACTTTTTGATGATAAGGTACAGAATCTTTACCTAAGAAATCAAGAATAATAAAATTTGGTGGTTCTAAAGTTACATGTTCATATCTTAAAGAACAACAACCAACAGTATCAGCTAAATCTTCAATATTTTTTTCACCACCAGCTCTTAAAGCTAAAACATCAATTAAATATGTTGCAACTGCAATTTGTCTATTTTGCATTTCTTTTGATTTTAAATTTAATTTATAATCTTTTCTAATTTTATTAATATATTTTTTTAATTCTCTTGATTTATCATATTTTTTCATATCACTAATACCTTTAAATGTAGAATTTGCAGCAAATCTAACATATTTTACACCACCAAGTACATTTTCTTTCCAAGCTGCTAACCAAGTTACAGTATTATCATGTCTAATTTCACCCCAATTATGACCTTTTGGTGGTAATGGAATTTTTTCATTTTTACCAATATTTATAACAATATCTTCAGGATAAATTCTTTTTTTTAAAGTACCCATTTTTGGATGATTACCTCTACCTCTAAATAAACCAGGAGGTTCAATTGTAAAATTACCAATTTGTTCTTTTCTACCATCAATTATACAAAATTTATATGGATTTATTAATTTTTCTTTTTCTTCTTTTAATTTTTTTTTAATTTGATTTGGAATTTTTTTTTTTTTTTCTTTTTCAATTTCAAAATAATTAAAAATTTTAGTAAAATCTAAATTATTAAAATCTTTAATAATAATTTTTTCATTATCATTTTTAAATTTTTTATTATAATTATTTAAAATATTTTTAAAATCTTTAAAGAAATTATTTTGAAAATCTTTATTTTTTGCATAATCAGTTTGAATTAAAGCAGCATAAAAACCAGCAATTTCTTCAGCTTCTAAAGGTAAATTATTTATTGGATTATTATTATAATATAATTTTATTGAATTTGGTAAAGGTATATATTCAGGTGGAAATAATACACCATTATGAGATAAAGTTGACCATTTTTGATCATTATTTGAATCAATTAAATTATCTTTTTCCCACCATTTATAAGTTGATTTAGTTTCAATTTTAGTTTCTGATTTTATTTTAGTTTTAGTTTCCGTTATTATTTTATCTTTTTCTTTTGATTTTTTATCTTTCTTATCTTTTTTATCTTTCTTGGATACTTTTTTACTTATTTTTTTAGTAATTGATTGAGAGAATTCTTCTTTGAATTCTTCTTTAAATTCTTCTTTAAATTCTATATTTATTGAATTTGAAGGTTTTAAACTACTTAATATTTGATTTTCATCATCACTATTATCATCACTATTATTATTAGTAATGTTATTATTATTATTATTATTATTATTAGTGGTAGTGGTAGTAGTAGTAGTATTGAGATTACCATTTGATAATAATTTATTTAATTTATTATTATTTGATTCTTGAGAAGTTAAAGAACTTAAAGGTAAATCATCAACAGATTTATTAATCAATTGATTTGAATTTGAATTTGAATTTGAATTTGAATTTGAATTTGAAACTAATTCATTATTGTCTTCATAATCATCATCATCATCATCATCATTTTCAATAATTTTTATTTTTTTTCTCTTTATTTTAACTTTTTCATTATTATTATTATTATTATTATTATTAATAATATTATTAATATTAATATTATCAAAAGATAAAGAATCAGAATTATCTAATGGTCTTTTTCTTGATAATGATAATGGAATATCATCACTTAATAAAGTCATTATTAATTAAATGTAATTAATATGAAATATGAAATATGAAATATGAAATGTTAGATATGAATTGTAAAATATGAAGAGATGAAGAGATGAAAAAGAATAAAGATTAAATGAATAAATAAATGAATAAATATATAATAATAAGGTAAAATTATATAGAATGAAAGATGAGAAAAAAAAAAAAAAAATTTTATATAATTTTCTATTAAGTATTTTTATTGCTTATTTATTTACTATTTGTATTTATATTCACTTTGAATAAATATTATTATTATTATTATTATTATTATTGTTATTATTATTATTATTATCACAGTACTGAAGAGAAGAGATGGTTCAGTGGTAAGAGAGAAGAGAGAAGAGAAGAGAGAGAAAAGAGGGCACGTGAGCAGAGTGGGAGGAGGCGAAGAGAGGCGAAGGGAGGCAGAGGGAGGCAGACAGAGGCAGAGGGTGCAGAGAGGTACACAAAGGGAACCAGGGGCGTGGGTGTGATTAGTAATCCGTTACGTAACCAGTGCTGAGTCAGTGCTTAGTCAACGCGAAAGTACTCACACCGCATAATGCACACATTATTCCATTTAACTACCATAAACAGTTAAGTATTTCAAGAACCACAAGAAGCAGAAGAAGAATCACAAGAAGCAGAAGAATCAGAAGAAACACACTTAGAAAAAAAACCTGAATTGTGTATTATTTTATTTTATATATTATTAACAGTGTATGAGTGGTGAATTTTAAGATATCTAAAAGAAAAAAAAAGATCTAATTATGAAAATAAAAATAAATAAATAAATAACAAATTTTAGAAATTTTAAAAAAAGAAGATAAGAAGAAAAAATATAAAAAACATGGGAAACATTGAAGATATAAAAAATAGTAGTAATAGTAGTAATAGTAGTAATAGTAGTAATAGTAGTAATATAATATAATATTATAATATAATTAATTATTTTAATTCAAAATTTATATCATATAATACCTTCTGCAGCTTTACATAATTTAATTTCTCTACCCCATTCTGAATTTAAAATTTGTTTTGCATTTATTCTTCTTGATGGTACTGGATCTAAAATTGAATAAATTACATTTCTACATCTTGCTCTTTTAATTTTTTCAATTGGTTCATAACCAAATTCATCTTTTCTACCTTTTAAATATTTTAAATAAAATTCATCATCATTTTTTGCAATTTTCCATAATTGTCTACCTGTTCTCATTGCCATATAAATTACTCCACATGACCAAATATCAACAAATCTTGGATCATATTCATTTTGTAAAAATTCTTCTGGAGCAATATATGGATTTGATCCACTTATACCTTTTGATAAATGAACTTTTTTTTCCCAAGCTAATTTAAAACATTGTCCATTACCAAAATCTGTAATTTTTAAATTACCATTTGATGTTAATAATAAATTTTCTGGTTTTAAATCTCTATGACAAACTCCCATATTATGCATATATGAAACTCCTTTAATTAATTGTTTAAAATAACAATCTGCTTCAATATATTCTAATTTATTTTCTGATAAAATTAATGTAAATAAATCTCCTCCATTACAAAAATCCATAACTTCACAAAAATCTCCTTTTGCATCTTGTAAAAGATCTAAAGTATGAATAATATTAATATTTTGTAATGATGATGATATACAAAATTCACATGCTAATCTTTTTTTATAATCTTCAATTAATTCTTGTGGTTTTTTTTTAAATTCTTTAACTGCATATAAAACTTCTTTTTCTTTTTCTTTTGAATTTAATTTTTTATGTGAAATTCTAACTGTACCAAATGATCCTTTACCAATAACTTCTTGACATTTACCATATTTTTCAACAAATGATCTTGAATCTAAATTATTTATTATACTTTTACTATTAATTATATTACTACTAATATTATTAATATTATTAATATTCTTAGAATAATCAATTTCATTAATTGTTGATAATAAATTTTCATTATTACCTTGATTATTATTATTATTATTAGATAATAATAAAGTTGAGAATAAACTTGGAGGATTTTGATTATTTTTAATAATATTTGAAGGTACATTTGATAAAATATTTGGTACTGCACTTATAGCTTCAGATCTTAATTTTTTTTTACCTAAAAAATCTTTAAATAAATAAACTAATTTTTCTTGTCTTTTTGCGTTACGTAAATGATGTAAATGTTCACCATTTGATAATATTTGAAATCTTGGTAATTTATTTTCATCTTGTTTTAAATCAAGTGAAGTATGTCTTGTAACTGATGATGATGATGATGATGAATTTAAATTTGAATTTAATGATAATGATTTAATTTTTAAAGATTTTGATTTATGTACATTACTATTATTATTATTATTATTATTATTATTATTGAAAATTTCTTGTTTATTTAATTCATTATCTATTGAATTTTTAATAGAAATTGAATTATTTGAAGATAATGAAGTTTTTCTTAATGAATTTAAACTATTATTTGAATTAATTGTATTTATAATTGAATTATGATTTGAATTATGATTTAAATTATGATTTGTATGAAGACTTGAATTAGAAAAATTATTAAGATTATAATTTAAATTTGATAATGAAGAAGAAGAAGAAGAAGAAGAAGAAGAAGATGATGATGATGAAGATGAAGATGATGAGTGTGATGAAGATGATGAATTTTTAATATTGGAAGTATTTAAAGATAATGAATTTGTTGAAGAATCACTTGAAGAATTTAATGAAAAATTAGGATATGTTTTTTTATCATTAATAATATTTTTAACTTTATTTTTATTATTATTATTATTTAAATTTTTAATTGATTTTGATTTTGATTTTGATTTTGATTTTGATTTTGATTTTGATTTTGATTTTGATTTTGATTTTGATTTTGATTTTGTAGTTGAAATTGGAGATAATATTGGAGATTGAAAAGGTGATTGATTAGGTGAATTAGTTATTGAATGAATTGGTGAATTAGTTATTGAATGAATTGGAGAATGAATTGGAGAATGATCTTTATTTGATAATGAAATTAATGTTTTCTTTTGTTTAATATCATTTTTATCAATTTTATCATTTAATTGAGGATGATTAATTAAATTTGGATGAGAATTAAATAATTTACCGAATTTAGAAATTGATAATTTTCTTGATCTTTGATTTGAAATTTCAACCATATTTGATTATATATATTATATATTAAATATAAGATATAAGATATAAGATATTGGATATAAGATATTAGATATTATATATAAATTGTTGATATATATATAATATATTTTAATATAATAAATAATATGGAGAATGATCTACAATAAATTAAGTTAATAAGTTAATAAGTTAATAAGTTAATAAGTTATTAGGTTATAAAGTATTAAGTATTAAGTCTTAAGTCTTAACTAAGGGATATAAAAATTAATTAATAATTAATAACTGAGACAAATAGTGGAGTTTAATATGAAATAAGGTAAATTATTTAATAAAATATAATAAAATATAATAAAATATAATAAAATAATGAATATAACCAATGAATTTATATATTTATTTCAACCGAAATATACACAGAGTAAGATATATTATGATATTATGAAGCTAAGATTCTTTTGATTCTTTTGATTCTTTTGATTCTTTTGATTAATTGAATATATATATACAGTATATATATACAGGGTATATATATATTATATTATATATATTATATTATATTATATTATATTATATTATTATTCTTATTGTATTGTATTTTATTCTCAGATATATTAAAGAAATAAAGATATATTTATTTCAATATTTGATTATATCTGATTATATTTCAATATATTTCAATATATTTCAATAATTCAAAATGTCGTAGCGCTGAGGTCATTTGAAGCTCGCTGCGATGGCAAACGTTTTCCGGGCGTCGAAGGAGAAAAAAAGAAAAAAAAGAAGAAAAGAAGAAAAGGAAGCAGAGCCGGGGAAGTGGTCTCGGCGCAGCAGGTGACATGCACGTGACCAGGACGGCCGCTCTGGATTTCACGTCACGTGCCTCTACAGCTCCATTTCTACGGATCTTTTTTTTTTTTTTTCTTTACTCCTTCCACAGTTCTGGTCTCTGAAATATCCACTTTTGAATTCAGATTCAAATTCATCAAATTCTGCAGATTCTGCTGCTTGTGAATCTTTCTTTCAGTTCTTTTGATGCTTGGTGCTTCAGCCATTCTATCACTGAAGCAATGTATCAAGAATATAATCACAATCATAATCATATCATAATTATATCTTTATATCAAACTATATACTATATTTACATGAATCATTTATATAAATCACCATCTTTATTATTATTACTATTATTATTATTATTATCATCATAATCATAAAATTCTTCTTCTTCTTTGAAACTATTATTACTTTTAAATTTATTAAGATTTCTTAATTTTATATTAAAATGTAAATTAATTTGTCTCATAATTAATGGATATTTATCATTTAAATCTTTAATAATCTCTTTTCGTTTATTTTCAATCTTTAATTTTTTTTCTTCTTCCATTTTAATCTTATTCTCAATCTCATTTATAAAATTTTTATTTTCATTATAACTTATACTTTCATTTTCATTTTCATTTTCATTTTCAATAACATCATTATTCAATTTCAAATCTATATATACTTTTTTATTAATATATTCTTCAATATAATCTTTTAAAATTTTTAAATTACTTGGTTTTAAATAATTTCTTTTATTTTGTGGTTTAAAAATATAATAATTTTTTCTTTTAAATTTAATTAATTTCTCTTTTTTTAATTTTCCAATTTTAACATCATTTAAAATTTTTTTTTCTTCTTTTAAAATTTCAAATTTTAATTCTTTTAATAATATACTTGAATTTAAAACTTTATCAATATTAAAATATTTTAATTTTAATAAATATTTTCTTTTTTTAATTTCAAATATTTTTATTGTACCTTTAATTAAAATTTTATTAATTAATTTCATTCCAATATTAAATGTTTTAAAATTTGAAATTAAAATTAAACTTAATTCATTATAATTTTTATTATTTAAATGAAATTTATATTTTTTTAATTTATAAATTAATTTTATTAAATTTTTAATTTCTTTAATTTTATTAATATTTAAAATATTTTCATTATTAATTAAATTTAAAATTTGTTTAAATTTATATTTTAAAATATTTTCAAAAATCTTACGATGATTTAAATCAATTCTTTTTCTATTAATTTTAAATTTTTCAAAATTATAATTAAAATTTTTTTTAATTCTTTTAAAAATATATTTAAGAAAAATATTAAAATAATATTCAACTTTTAAATAATTTTCTTCTTCTCCATAAATTATTATTAAATTTTTAATTAAATTTAAATTTTTACTTAAAATTAAATTATTTTTACCAATTTTATCATTTAAATCTTCATTTTTTATACCAATAATTTCTAAATATTCAATTAAAATTTCTCTTGAAATTTTTGTATTAATTTGACTTATTGAATTTATATATCTATTTAATAAAAATGTAAATTCTTTTTTTGGTGGTATAATTTTATTTTTTTTCTTTGCAATTATTAAATTTTTTAAAACAATTGTTGAAGATTCAAAATTATCTTTATCTCTTATACTTTTTTTAATTAAAGCTTTTAATAACATTCTATAAGTTAATAAACTTGGTTCAATTTCATTATCTAACATATTTTGAAATGTATCTATAGCTTCTTTATATTTACTTGCATTTATAAAACCAAAAATTAATTTATCATAATGAATACTATCAATTTTAACAATTTTTTTATAAATTTCATTATTTTTTAAAAATTCATTCTCATTTTCTTCTAAATCATTATCATTATTATTATTATCATTTTCTTCAGATAATTCTTGACTTATTTCAATATCTCTTTTTTCTTTTTCTTCAATTAATTTATTTATAATCATTTGAGCAGATTTAAAATCTTTTGAAAGACAAAAAAATTCAATCATAACTGCATACCAATAAGAATCTGGAGAAATTTTATTATCATTCATAATTTTATAAATTTCAGAAATTTTATTAAAATTTTTATTTTTACTATTTGAAATTATTAATTGATTAATCATTTCAATACCAATTTTAAAATTTTTAATTTTATAATATTTTTTAAAAATTAAATTACAATTCTTAAATTCTCTTGAATCATTATAAACATTCATTAATGAACTTAATAAAATACTATCAATTTTAATTTTATTTAAAATTAATTTTTTAAAAATTTTTTCTGCAAGTCTTGGATTATTTAAATCTTTACAAGTTGAGAAAATAATTGAGAATAATTTATTATCAATTTTTAAATTTTTTTTTTTATAATTTAAAATTAATAAATCTAATGAATAAATTAAATTTTTTATATCTTTCATATTACCTAAAGATTGAAAAATAAATATATAAGAAATATTATTTAAAGAAATTTTATTATATTCACATTCTGTTGACCAATATAAAACTTTATTATAATCACCAAAAATTAAATTTGATTTCATTAAAGAATTAAAAGTATTTAAATTTGGTTTTAAACCTCTTTCAATCATTTGAAAATATAATTTTTCAACAGCTTGAGATTCACCTCTATTTGATAAAAAATTCATTACAGTATTAAATTGATAAACATTTGGAATATTACCTTGTTGAAAAAATAATTCAAATTGATTTTGTAAATTATTCCATTGATTTAATTTACCATAAGCAAATAATAAACTATTAAAATGATTTGAATCAATTAAATTTATATAATTTTTTTTTAAATTTATAACTTTATTAAAATTTGAAATTTTATTATAAGTTGACATAATAATTTCAATATCTTTTTTATTAATAATTATTAAATTTTTTTTTTTAAAATTCCATAATTTTAAAACTAAATAATATTGATTTTCATTTCTAAAAAAATAAATTAAATATGTTAAAATTTTTGAGAATCTATTTGAAGATTGAGAAATTTTATTTTCTATTGAATTTTTTAAAATTGGTAAAATTTTTAAAATTATATTAATATTTAAATTTTTATAAATTTGATTTTTTTCATTATAATATGGAAATAAAATATATTTTAATAAAAAATATGGTTTACTATATTTATTTGAATTATTTGAATTTGAATTTGAATTTAAATTAAAATTAAAATTTGGAAATATATTTAAAGTTAAAGTTAACCAAAGTTTTAAAGAGAATTGTAATTTATTTAAAAGATAATCTTTAGAATAATTATGAGAATATGGTAAAATTTGAAAAATATAATAAAATATTGAATTATAAAAAATTAATTTTGAATTTGAATTTAAAGTTGTTAAAATATAATTAATTAAAGATTCAAATTGTATAAATTTATTAAAATTTAATAATAATTGAGATTTTATAAAAAATATATTAATATTATTGTTAATATTATTGTTAATATTATTGTTAATGTTATTATTTGATAAAGTATTAATTGAAAAATCATTGAGATAAGTTAATAATAAATTCCAATTTTTAGTATCTCTTAAAATACAAAAAAATAATAAATTATATAAATTTAAATTTTTTTTAAAATTCAATGAGATATTTTGTGATTGTGATTGTGATTGTGATTGTAATTTCCAGATTGTATTCAATTGATTTACATTTATATTTATTTCTTTATCAATATCTATATTTATATTTTTAACTTTTTGTTTATTTAATTCTTTGAGTAGTAATAATTTATGTAATTTTTTAATTAAATTTAAGAAATTAAATAAAATTTCTATTTCATTTTTTTTTAAATTATTATTAATTAAATTATATTGATTTTTATAATAATTATTTAAAAATTGATCAATTTTAAGATCTTTATTAATTGGAGTTATTAATAATAAATTAGTTGGTATTATTTCATGATTTATAACTTTATTATAATTTATATTTATATTTATATTTGAATTTGAATTTGAATTTATATTTGAATTTGAATTTGAATTTGAATTCTCAGAAGACAAAGGAGAGGAGGACGAGGAAGATGACGAGGAAGATGACGAGGAAGAAGAAGAAGTTGATGATTTATTGTAATCATTATTGCTTTTATTATTGATTAGAGGTATATTTGTAGATGATAAATATCGTATTCTGCTTAATGAAGGTTTATAAAAACAAAAACGTAGCATATTATTATTTTCTCTTTAGAAATATCGCTGATGAATCTCCATGTCCAGTTATCAAAGCAGCAAAGTAATGAAAGTATCAATTGGCTATTTGTTTATATATTCTTTAATCAATTGATTATAATTATTATCTTCATTGATATTGTTTGTTGTTGTTGTTGTTGTTGTTGTTGTTGTTGATTTGAAATTGTTTTGCCTTCTTCGATTTTCCTCTTTTTTTTTGCTTTGTTTTTTTTTTGTTTGTGATTCTCGTCAGATATTTTTCATTCGTGAAAACAGAGCAGAAACAGGCGTTCCGGGGCAGCACCCGGCAGAAACAGAGCCGGTCGCGTGACCTGACCTCGGGTTTGGTGTTCGTTAACTGTTCGCTAGCAGAAAAAGTGTTTGTGAACTGTTCGCCCGGGGTTTGAAATGAAGAAGATCCGCAGAAGTGGTCTCACTTGTATTTGGTGTCGGTAATTACATAATCGCACGTGACCGCAATATATTTTGATATTTTCTTTTAAATTCTTTTGCTTTTCAATGGTCAATGAAATGAAATAAAAATGTTTATTGAATGTTTACTGACTGTTTACTGACTGTTTACTGGTTTGTAATATAAAGAAAGAAATAAGAAAGAAATAAGAAAGAAATAAGAATTAATATTATTATCATTAGTGTAATAATTCAATTAAATCAATCCATCTCGAAGTAATCATACCAGAAATGACTTTTGTAATTGTGAAACCTCGTTCAAGAAATCTTAAAGAATTTGCTTCTTCTTTTGATACTGAAAAACCTATTCAAAATTTAGTTAATTCAATTGCAAAAGCAAATAAAATTTCACCAACAAGATTACGTTTAACTTATAAAGAATCATCAAATGCAAAACAAATTCCATTAGATTATAATAATTCAATTAATAATCAAAATTTTAAAATTATTAAAAATTCTCAAAATTCAATAATTTTATTTATTAAAGATTTAGGTCCTCAAATTAATTGGAGAACTGTATTTATTTTAGAATATCTTGGTCCATTAATAATTCATCCAATTTTTTATTTTTTTTTAAATAAAAATAATAATTTTTCTAAAATTCAATCAATTTCTTTTATTTTAATAATTATTCATTTTTTAAAAAGAGAATTTGAATCTATATTTATACATAAATTTTCTTTAGGTACAATGCCATTATTAAATTTATTTAAAAATTCTTCTCATTATTGGATCTTATCTGGTTTTAATTTATCTTTTTTCATTTATAATTATTCTCCAAATTATTTTCAAATTCAAAATTATTCAAATTTAAAATCTTTTTTTATATTAAAAACTTTATTTTATACAAATAATAATTTAATAAATTCAAATTATTTAATTTTATTTATTATATTTTGGTTTTTTTCTGAATTTTCAAATTTTTTAACACATTTAAATTTATCTTCTTTAAGAAATGATGGTTCAAAAAATCATAAAATTCCATTTGGTTTTGGTTTTAATTTAATCTCATGTCCAAATTATTTCTTTGAAATTTTATCTTGGTTTTTTTATTTCTTAATTAATTTAAATTTATTCTCACTTATTTTCTTATTAATTAGTTCAATTCAAATGATTTTATGGGCAATTAAAAAACATAAAAGATATTTAAAAGAATTTGGTAATAAATATCCAAAAAATAGAAAAATTATTTTTCCATTCATTTTTTAATTACTTCTTTAATTACTTCTTTAATTAATCAATTACCTCCTATTCAATTTCAATTTCATTCATTGAATAATAAATATTATCACATTCTTCTATAGTTAAAATATTTTGTAAAATTTCTTCTGAATAATCTCTTGTTTCATCATCATATGAAATTTCTAATCCATTTGGAATTATTAAATCATTTAAATATAAAATTTCTTTTTTTTTATCAATTTTAAAATTCTCAATATTTCTTAATTCTCTTGATCTTTCTTCAACATTTTTATTAAAAATATATTCTTCATATTCATATTTCTTTCTTAATTCATTCATAAATAATTTATGTTCATTTGCTAAATTTGTTGATAAACAATATACAATTCTTGATAAAATTATTAATAATTCATGTTTTGATCCTTTTGATAATTTATTTATTATATAATTATTATTATTATTATTATTATTATTATTATTATTAACAATTATTGATAAATCATAACTTTTTTTCCAAATCATATAAATTATTCTAATTAATTTTGAAACAATTTCAATTCTTAAATAAATTAATTTAGATCTTGAATGTTTTATAATTAAACTTTGAAAATATCCAATAACATTAATTAATTGTTTTAATAATCCTGAATTACTTAATAATGATGATGTTTCAATTCCATTAAATATTAAATAATTCTCAATTAATTCAATTATATTCAATTTTATATTTAATAAATGATTATTTCTATTTTCATCTCCATTTGAAGGTTCTAATAACTTTGAATTTATTTCAAATGAATTTAATTCTTCTTTTTTATTTTTCTTAATTTTTTTAATTAATGTTTTTGAAGGTAATGGTACAAGTATAAGTCCAGAATTTGTTCCATCAATTTCATTTTCAATTTCATTTTCAATTTCCCTTTCAACATCTTCATTATCATTGAAATCTTGATCATTTTTATGTAAATTATTTATTATACTTATAGAACCAAATAATTCATTAATTTCTTCATTTATCACCATTTCATTAAGTATTTGAATATTATCATTATTTCCAATAATTCTATTTAAACTATAATAATTATAATTCCAATTATTTGAATAATCTAAATTTAATAATTTTATTAAAAAAAATAAAATTTTATAATCAATTTTTTTTGATTTATTATTATTAAAATTTTTTTTACTTTGATTAAATTTAAAATTATAAAATGAAATTTCTGTGATTGAATTTGATAAAATTTGAATAATATTAAAAATTGAATTTATTGGAAATTTATAAATTTCTGAAATTGAAATTAAATTTAATTCATCATTATCTTCATATAATTTCCAAATTTTAAAAGTATATAAATCATCATCAAAAATATTTAAAAATTGAAATAAAGTTTCTAAATTATCAAATAAATAAATTAAAATTAAATTTTGTAAATGTTCTGTTTGTAAATTCATTAATCTTAAATTTTTTTTAAAAAAATCATTTTCATTTATTGAATTAATTTCAATTGAAATTAAATTTTTATAAATTTTTAAAAATTGATTAATTTTTTTTAATGAATTTTCAAAAATTTCTTTTAATAAAATTTTATTTAAATTATAAAATTTTTGATATTCATTATTAAATTGAAAAGAAGAATTTAATAAAGCTAATAAAAATGGTATTGGTAAATATAAATGATTAATATTAATTAAATTATTAATTAAATTTAATAATATTGAAATAAATTTTATAAAAAATTCATTAAATGATAAAATTTTTTTATAATCATTAAAAAAATTTTGAAAAGCAGATGTAAAAGATTGATTAAATTTTTTAATTTTAAAATTATTAAAATTATAATTAAATGAAATACCAATTTTTGATAAAAAATAAAATATTTTAAAAGAACCTGGAATTGATTCTTGAGAAATAAAATCAATAAATTCATTAATTATATTATTTGAATTGAATTCATTAAAAGATTGTGATAATTTTATTGAAAGTGAACAGAAATCGATTTCATTTTCAATCTCAATTTCATTCACATCTTTATTTTCATCATTATTTTCATTCTCAATTTGAATTTTATTATCATTTATATCAATTTCATCTTGTAATATCATTGAATTCAAAATTTCATAATCATTATCTGTTAATTGCATTGGATCATTAATAATATTATTGGAATTTGATGAATGATTTTCTTTTTTCAATTCAATTTCCTGAGAACTTAAATTTGAACTATTTGAAGTTATTTTTCTTTTTTTATTTAATTTTCTTGAATATGATAAGTTTCTTGCAGTTGCTTCATTTAATCTATTATCATTTTCTAATCTTCTAACTAATTCTTTTAAATTTATAATTTCATTATTTTTCTCTTTTAAAATATTTTGATTTTCTAAAGTTAAATCATTTATTTTTTTATTATTTTCAAAATTATTTTTCTCAAAATTAGATCGAAGTATTGATAATTCACCTTTTGTAGAATATAATTCATTTTTATATTCTTGAAGTTTATCATTTGAATTATCATTTGAATTATCTTTTTCATTATTTAAATTGAAGTTTTGGGAGTAGTATTGTAAATCATCATCATTTGTTTGAGTTGCAGGTCTTAAAGTAGCCTGAATTAGCATATCGTCATCGCTATCATCGAAGTCATTGCCTTCTATATCATCAAAGGAACTATCATGATTTTCATCTTGAGGCAAGGACATCCTTCCAAAGTAAATGTATTGACTCTCTATTCACTTCTTCTTCTTCTTCTACTTCTACTTCTACTTCTATTTCTATTTCTATAATTCATTTCCATCGTTTCTTTTCATTTCATTTCTTTTCATTTCTTTTCGTTTCTCGTTGACCTTTTTTTTTTTTATTGGAATCAAAACACGAAAAAGAAATGAGACCATTATTTCGGGTCTTCTTCACTGGCTTTGTTTGTAAACAAACGCCATACAAAAAGTAAATTAATGAATTTTATTTATTTATTTATTTATTTATTTTTACTGATAATGCTGAATGAATAAATGCCATTTGATTAGAATATAAAAGAGAAGTGATATAAATAAGAATAAGAATAAGAATATGAATATGAATATGAATGAGTTAAGTTATTTTAGATCAATACTGAAGTTTTGAAGACAAAAAGATGTTTAATAATTGAGAGCCAAGATACTTTTAAAGTCAGTTCATTACCATAATCAGAATCTACATCAACTTCAGTTAATTTATCTCTTGCAATTAAATAACCTCTTAATAATAATAAAAAAAGAAAAGCTCCAAAGAAAAGAGATCCTGCAAATATTGCAGGATGTACATAAGCATTATCATTTATATAATTATTTGAAATTTTACTTTTCCCTTTTAATAAAACTCCAAAAATACAAGATATTATACCAAAACTTCCAATAAAAATCCAAATCATTCCAAAAGTTACATTTAATTTTTTTAATCCTACAACTTTTGAAATTATTGAACCAATTGATGTCCATATATAACCCATGAAACCACCTAAGAATATACCAAGTGTTAAAGCTGATGCATAATTTTTACCTAATAACCATAATGTAAAACATAATATTGAACAAATTAAATAACAAATTGATCCAATTGTTACTGGACCATAAATATCACCTAAGATTCCTAAAGTTGGTCTAAAAAATAATGCTCCAACTCCAATCATTGTTGAAGATATTGAACCTTGATGACTTGAATAACCTAAAGATTCTGTGAAATCACTTATAAGATATTGAACAGTAACATAAGCAAGAATACAACAAATTATAAAAAAAATTAAAATCCAAAATCCTTTATTTCTTATAACTTCAATATCAATAATTTTAATTTCTGGTTTAATTTTTTTTGATCTATCTTTAATTAATAATAAAATTATTATTGAAATAAATAAACAAATTATTGCTTGAATTCTTTGTGCCCATCTAATACCTAACGAATTTATAATTTTACCTGAAGTTAAAGCAAAATAAATACCTCCAATACCTGCACCACTTGCAACAAATCCAGTTGCCATTGTTCTTTTTTTTTTAAACCATTGTGGTATGATTGTAATTATTGGACAATATATACAAGCAAGAGAAATACCTTGAAGTAAACCTTGAGTTAAAAATAATTGCCAAATTTTATTATGTGATGAAAAACTTGCTAAAAACATTCCAATAAATTGTAATATAGATCCAATAAATATAATAATTTTATAACCTAATAAACCAGAAAAATATGTTATAAAAGGTGCAAAAATTACTCCAGATCCAAAAGCTAAACCACCAATTGTTGCAAAATCTAATTTTGTTGAATTTTTATAAATATTATTATTTAAATAATATGCTAAATATACTGCAAAAGCAGAATTTGATCCCCATGTTATAAAAGCACCTAAATGAACTGCAATTACAACTATCCATCCATATCCACCATCTGGTACATCAAAATTTCCATTTAAATTAGATCTTAAATTTTCTTTTAAATGTTTTTCTAAATCTTTATTTAATTCAATTTGATTAGAATTATCTAATTGAATTGTAGTATAATTCAATGAAGTTTCTTCTTTTTTAAATTTATCAATTTGAATTTCAAACATCTTTCAAGATAATATTGTAATATATTAAATCAATACTATCAATGAATGATATTATAACTATTTGAATCTTATTTCAATATAATATTTAATCTTAATTAATAATCATATAAATGATTTTCATTTTATAAAGCTCGTTTTCGATTATAATTGAATAAAGTTTTTTCTTCTTCTTATTTTCTATATTGCCTTGCTACTCAGAGTCTTTTACAATATTTAATGAAATCTGAGAAATTTTATCCAAACTTAATGACCGAGAGATATTAGCTAAAAAATAAAATACTTGAATTAAATAGAACCAAAAAAGTATTTCACTTATTATTATTATTAATAATATTATGGGGTTAAGTCCGTCGAGAATGGCAATTTCTCTGGAGATAAGTCCGGCATGGCGGTGGAGGGGTTGATCCGCAAGGACCCCGTCAAATAGGGCTGAAGGGAAACAGCAATGTGACCCAGAATTTGTATACTCTTGCCCTAGATCTTGGCTTGCATGCCCTAGCATCTTGAAATGTTCACTCGCCACTTTATAAACCGTATTAGGTTACTCGTTCCGCATTTCAAATTAAAATTAATGTAATTTATGTTTGCCGTTGGAACCCTGCATAACCTTTGCATAAATCCGAAACCCTCTTTTATTTTATTTTTCCGTAAAAAAGCTTGTGCTATTTGACCTCGTATAATTTGAAAATCACAACCAGCGCAACGGATCTATTCTCTTTTATAGGTTTCAGGACATTCAAATCCACAATCCAGGACATTATTGTCCCAACACTCACCATTTCACGTGAAATGCCATTTTTCTGCTTCGTGAAAATTTTCAAAATTGGGGCGACTTTTCCTGAGAGCACATCTGAATAGTATTAAACGTACTGTTTTAAACCACTGCGTACTATTTGTCTACTCCTAGGACTAGTTTCCCTCTGATGAGCATTTCATCTTGGGAATATTCGAGTTTTTATTGCAAATTTATGAAAATAAAAACGAAGATTGTCCAAATTTTTATCACTAAAATTTTAATTAATGATTTCATAATTAAAATTATTATTATTATTATTATCATTATTATTGATTATATCGAAGTTTTCAAAAATAATCTAATTTATAAATTACTAATTATTAATCAATAAACATAATTTAGTCATATATTATATTGTATTTTATTGTCTCAAAAATATAAATATCTATCAAATATTCATTAATTTCAAAATTTATTATCTTTTATTCTTTTATTCTTTTATTCTTTTATTCTATTATTCTATTTATAATTAATACAAATAAAACTTAATATAATTAATAATTTCAAAAAATGTCTAAAATTGATTATCATGTATCAAGTAATGTTCTTGATTTAATTGGAAATACTCCAATGGTTCAATTAAATACAATTCCAAAAGAATTTAATATTAAACCAAAAATTTATGTTAAATGTGAATATTTTAATGCTGGAGGTTCTGTAAAAGATAGAATTGCAAAAAGAATGGTTGAAGAAGCTGAAAAAGCTGGTACAATTATACCAAATAATGGTTATACTTTAATTGAACCAACTTCTGGTAATACTGGTATTGGTATTGCTTTATTAGGTGCTATCAAAGGTTATAGAACAATTATAACTTTACCTGAAAAAATGTCAAAAGAAAAAGTATCTGTATTAAAAGCTTTAGGTGCTGAAATTGTAAGAACTCCAACTGAAGCTGCTTGGGATGCTCCTGAATCTCATATTGGTGTTGCAAAAAAATTAAATAAAGAAATTAAAAATTCAGTAATCTTAGATCAATATAATAATCCAAATAATCCTTTAGCTCATTATTATACAACTGGTTATGAAATTTATAAACAAACTAATGGTAAAATATCTGCTTTAGTTGCTGGTGCAGGTACTGGTGGTACTATTTCTGGTATTGCAAAATATTTAAAAGAACAAGATTCAAATATTCAAATTATTGGTGCTGATCCATTTGGTTCAATTTTAGCTGTACCTGAATCTTTAAATGAAACAAATGATAATCCAATTTATCAAGTTGAAGGTATTGGTTATGATTTTGTACCAAATGCTTTAGATAGAAATTTAATTGATAAATGGTATAAAACTGAAGATAAAGAATCTTTTGATTTAGCAAGAAGATTAATAAAACAAGAAGGTTTATTAGTTGGTGGTTCTTCTGGTAGTGCTTTAGCTGCTGCTTTAAAATATATTAAAGATACTCCATCTTTAACAGAAGATGATGTTGTTGTTGTTGTTTTACCTGATAGTGTTAGATCTTATTTAACTAAATTTATTGATGATGATTGGATGAAATTAAATCATTTATTTATAGATGAAGAAGATATTAAAAGTAAGTTTTCAAATAATAATAATAATAACAATTCTTCAAATTTATCAAATCCTAGTCCAATAATTAAAGATTTAAAATTAAGTACTGTTATATCTGCACAATTATCTCAAAATGTTTCTAAAGTTGTTGAAATTTTAAGAAAAAATGGTTTTGATCAAGTTCCTGTTTTAAATAATGATAAATTAGTTGGTTTAGTTACTTTAGGTAATATATTAAGTAAATTATCTTCAAAAAAAATTGTTTTATCAGATTCTATTGAAAAAGTTATGTTTGATTTTAGAGAATTAACTGGTTTTGTAACTGATGAAAATGATATTTTAAAACAAAAAAAGAGATCTTTTAAATCAATTACTGAAAATACAAAATTATCTGATTTAGATCAATTCTTTGAACATAATTCTTGTGCAATTGTTACTGATAAATCTTTAAAACCAATTCATATAGTTACAAAAGTTGATTTACTTTCATATTATGTTGAAAATGGTTTATATTAATTTTATTCAAATATTCATTTTTAATCATTATATATAAACTATAATATATATATATATATATATATATATAAATTTATATAAATTTTTTTTTATTCATTTAAATATAGTATCATTTCTTAGATTTTTGATCAATATTTTTAAAATATAGATTCATAGTTTCTGCATAACCTTCTGGTAAACCAAATATTGGATTAATTTTACCAACTAAATTTTCTGAATAAATATCAATAATTTTTGAATCTTTCCAAGTTTCTGAATCTATTGAATATGCAGAAGAATCTAATTGGAAATTATTTTTATTTTTAAATTTATTATATCTTTTATAATTAAATGTAAATTGATTTTGACATGATGATAAACCGCATAATGCATAATTTGAATGATAAAAATCTGGATTCATTCCAGGTTTATCTTTTAAACCTCCATAATTTGTATCTTGACAACAAGCTAATATATAATTTTGTAAAGAATTTCTAGATATTATTGAAATTTTTTTATTTTCAGAATTTTCAGTTTGTAAAGCCATTTCAATAAATGGGGAAATTGATGCAACCCAATGACTATAACAAGCATCAACTAATTTATTTGTTCTACCAGAAAATCCACCTTCAATATTATATTGTCTTGATACTAACCATTTAATTAATTTATCAAAATTACAATATTTCTTTAACATTTCACAAGGTTTACCTAAAAGACAAAGACTTGCAACTGCACAAAATGTATAACCTCCATGAGCTTCGGTATCTGGAGTAGCACCAAAACCACCTTCATAAGTTTGACAAGAAGCTAACCATTCTGGAACTCCAAGAATTAAATCTTCAGTTAAAATATTCAATAAAGAAGCAACAGTTAATACACAATATACAGCTCTTACATCTTTTTCACCATCTATAGACATTATAAAAGAACCATCTTTTTGTTTTAAATTATTCATAATCCAATTATAAAATTGAGATCTTGGTAAAATATCCCAATCTTTATAATTTTTTAAAATTGCAAGAGATAAAATTCCTGCATAAGTTGAACCAATATGACCTAATTGACCTAAACCACCACCTAAACCACCATTTTTATAATCGATAGTTGATATTATTCTTTTACTTAAATTTTCATATAATGATTTTTTGTCATCATTTATTAATGAATTATCAGCTTTTAAATCTAATAAATTAATTGAATTAATTAGCCAATAAATTATCCAAGTTTGAGAAGCATCTAATTTAACAAAATTTTTATGTAAAGGATTTTTTAATGAATAATTTAAATATTTTAAATGTAAAGAAGTTAATAATTTTGGTACAATATCTTTTTCAATAAATTTTGTATATTTTTCTAAACAAAGTTCTTCAGTTTTTTTTTGATCAATTATAGTTCTTGTTTTTAATGAATTGATGAAATTTAAACTATTTTTATTTTCAAATTCAATTTCTGCTTTGATATTAGAATATTCTGTCATTTGAATTAAATTTTGAAATTGATAATCTTTGTCAGTGGATATGTTATGAACAGTTATTGGTCTTTTTTTACCTAAAAGTCCTAAGATTTGATCTACATCTTTCTCAGAAGGCATTGTGGAAATTAGAAGTGTATTTATATAAGTTGAAGTCAATTGTGATATTATTTGATATATTATTTTATCATTGTCTGAGTATAACTGTTATGGCAATATACATTTATTTGAAAAATGCTCCACATTTCAGATCTTAGTGGTGGTTAAAGAAAAAGCACAAGCACCATTGACAATCCCAAAAGAAGCAGGCAGTGATCACCATCCACATACACCCTCGGAACTGGAATGTGAAATGAGGCACTCGGCGCAGAAAAAGTTGCACAGCCTTACGCCAACTTTCCATCCACAAAACACCAACCACATCCATTATTTACTGCGCCATGTAAATATATAAAGTATATTACTAAACACACTACGCCCACCCAGTACACACACCACACTCAATCCGAAAGCCGAACCAAGTGAGTGAATCCTGCAGTTGCCCGATTGGGATGTCGCAGTTGGTTGACTGCTGGAACATGGGAATTTTCTAGGAACTTTCTGGAGAACTTTTGGAACGCTTTCAGGATGGATCTGGGTTTTGTGAGCTTTTATTTCTGGGGTTCTTTATCATTGTGCGACAAAAAACATCCACAAATGCAACTTCATACTGCTGCAGTAATATCCCTAAACCATTTGTCTTATTTCCTGAAGTTTCAGCTCTTTTTATCCCTGGGAAATGACTTCGAGCTTGCACTTTTTTTTCTTCGGTGTAACTGTAATTGGTTTTAATTTAAAACAAGAACCTAAACTCAATTTCCAAACTGCGAAGAATTTGTTTTTTAGTGCCCATCTGACCTACTCTTGCTTTAGGTTGGTTTTCTGTGTTTCTTCTTGTTTTTTTTCTCACTTATTTATGTCTGGAAGTTTCAAAAGTGATAATTAAGTTCGATATTTAACTTACAAAATCAACTTTAAATGTAATCAAAAGCACTATTAAACAATACTTTATTTATACTCAAACAATTTTATTTTTACAATGATTTGATTTTCTAATTTTCAATTTTACTTTTATTTATATCAATTCTATAACTATAGTAATTTAACATAACTGATAAATCTGATATATTTTTGATCTTCTATTCCTCTATTTTTTTAAAAATTTTCTATCTTATAAAAATGAAGTATAAATTGAATAGCATATTTCCTTTTTCTTCAATAATGTTATCTCTATTTATTATTTCAATGATCTATTTTTTTTCAATAATATCAATAAAATAGATTTTAATATAGTTTTCACATTCAAAATTCGTAATAATGTCAAAGGATAAAAAACTTATAAAGTTACAAGATTCTAATAATTCAAAAAAAACCCTTACTACAATGAATAATCTAACTTCTAATAATAATAAAAATACTAATAAAAGTAATAGTAATAATAATAATAGTAATAGCTCAAATGAGTTTCTTAATTCATGGTTTAATACAACTGATAATAATCTTAATACTCTTAATAATGCTAATAATTTGAATAATTTTAACAATTCAAATACTCTAATTGATCCAAATATATCTAATTTAAAACCTCCATTTATACCAATATCCAACAATATCTCTTTTAATAATTCTTTTAATAATTCATTCAATAATTCAATTCAAAATATAAAATTTTCATATAATTCATTATCAAGTAATAAAAACAATCTTCATTTAATTTCAAATAAAAATTATTCACTAAGTTCTCCAAATTTAAAAATTTTAAATCAATTAAATAATTCTCCGAATAGTATTTCAAGTCCAAGTATTGAAAATATTTCTCCAAGAAATTCAATAAGTTCATTACCAACTCCATCTTCACTAAATTATAATAATAATAACAATTACAATACAAATAATTCTACTTCTGGTTCTAGTTATGGTACTTTTTCTATTAATTCATCATCATCATCATCTTCTTCTTCTTCTTCTTCTTCATCTTCTTCATCTTCATCTTCATCTACTGCCTCTACCTCAACCTCGACTTCCAATTTAGCCTCTCCATTAAATAATAATAGTATAATTCTTACTTCAAGTACTTATCCTCAAATTAGTAAAGATGATCATATTTTAATTAAAGAAAATCAACGTCTGATTTTAAAAAGTCAACATGTTCAAAGATTAAAATTTGAATATCATAAGCAATTAGATAATAATATTAATCTTCAATTTAATTTATCAAAATCTAAATCTGGAAATTTTAAATGTTGTAAAGTTCCAAATATGAAAACTGGTTGGGAAATGCTAGCACATATAATCGATTGTGAAAAAAATAGGCCATATCCATGTCCTGATATTGATTGTGAATGGAGTTTAATAAAATTTCCAAGAAGACATGAACTCAAAAGGCATGTTAGACAAGTTCACCTTTGTGTATTACCTGAAATCACTTATTCTTCTATAGAAGAGGCTGTAAGATTAGACAAACTAGCTTATGCAAAAAATAAACAAACTTGTAAGCCTTTAAAATGTACAATTTGTGGAAAAGAATCAAGTCGAAAAGATTCTTTGAATAGACATATAAAAAATAAACATCCACCTATTTAATACAATAGCTTCCAATTTTAAAAAGTCTAAATTTTTTTATTCGCATTTTTTAACTTTTTTTTTTTCTTTGCCCAGCTAACCAATATTAAACTATCTTCAAAACTAGATTATTGAGAAACATAATCTTGTTCGAACTTTGTAAATAATCCTTCAACCAAATCATGATACCCTTCAAGCTCAGGACATTCATCTTTCCAATACTTGAATGTTTTAATACAACTTACAATATGTTCAACTAATTTTTCTTTCTTAAAAAAAAACTCACCGAATTTTCTAAAAATTACCAATAGCTCAATTGCAGATAAAAATAAATCTCTTAGACGAAACCATGAACCATGATGACGATGAGAGTTTAACTTGATATCCACAGTGAAATAAAAAATAGTTTTTGAAAGCTCTTGTAGAAGAAAAATTAAATCAGCTGAAAGATATTTTTCATAATTAATGAAGGTACTCTTATAACTTTTTGGTAAGTTATCCATTACACTTACCTTATATAGTATTGGCTGAAACAAATACGTCTTTAGTGAACTTTGACGAGCAGGAATAAAAACTAATGCTTCAGGCATTTTCTCATCCCGATTATAATTTAAAATTTCTAAATATTTAGGAGATATTTTAAGATTTTTGGCAGTAAGTTCTAATTTATCAAGATATTTTTTGGTTCGAGATATTAAATATCCAAGAGGAATATTTAACCAATTATTTTCTACTATTGCTTGAAATTTGGAATGTGAAGGAGCTTTTGAAAACTTATTATTAGAATTTATCAAAAAAAATTCATTTAGAAGCCTGTTTTCAATATTTCGATAATAGATATCGGTTACATATGCAAACCAATTACTTTCTTTATTGAAACTAACAAGAGAACTATTGAGTGTATTTTGTCCCGAACTTCCAGTTTCTGGGCCTTCTGATGTTGTAGACAATGTTCCCTGGGAATATAGTTGAGAATCATCCATCGTTGGGAACAACTTTGGAGGAACAAAATTAACTATTCCGGAAGTTGGAAAAAAAGGAGACAATTTCACTTTCAATTCACATTCATTTTTTAGACATGACCAATATAACCTTCCTTTTAATCTTTCCACGTCATCTTTATCTAATAAGAAATCAGAACTATTAGTAGGATTTTGACCAGCAGCATTGTCTTTATTAATACTTCCTTCTGAAGATATTAAAGAATATTCACCTTCAGAATTTTCAAATTCTAAGGTTTGAATCAATAATTCACTTGCTCGCATAAAGCTTTTCCACGCATCAAAAGGTTTCAAAAGATACATCTGATACATTCCTGACAAGAGATCAAACTCAACACCACAATATGAGTTATAATCATGTTTGTTATAATATTTATGATCTACGATTTCAAGATTGTTTCCAATTACTTGAGTATCATTTTGATTATTAACTATATTGTGAAGACTGCCATTAATTAAATTGGAATTTATATCTGCCTGCTGATTTGAGAAATGTGGTTGTGAAGGAACTATGAAAGTAGGTGGACCTGAATTTGAACTGGAAGATAATAATAAATCATCTTTTAATAAGTAATGGAATTGTTTTGCAAATTGAGCTATTTCATAACTTAATTCTAGTTTTCCATTAAAGTCCCTTTCTATTAAAGAAGATTTGTAATCAAGATAATTATTATCTTTGGAATTTCGAAAATCACTAGATAATAAGGCTAAAGAACAACACATCAAGAGAGTTGGTAACGAAGAGTAAGCAGCAATGCTATAGTTATAATTCAATAAAAAAAAACTTTTATTCTGCAGAAAATTTCTTTTAATGATATTACATTGCTTTTTATAATTTATATTATTATAAATATCTGATGTAAATGTAAAATTTTTGTGATAATCATTACTAAAGTTTTCATTATTTTTTAAAAATAGCTCATATTTATGGATTAGAAAATTTGAAGTTTTTATTAGTTTTATATCATCCAAAAATGGATTTTTAGTATGAACATCTGCTAAAAATTTTTTAATCCAAAAATTTAAATATTTGAAAATTATTGGTTCCAATTCCAAAAGCCTTGATAAGTTATGAAAAGTTAAATTTGGCAAGTTCTTCTTATAAATAAATGGTTCAGAAATCTGTTGTAATTCTAATCGAGCATTGCTAGTTTGAGTAGTTTGAGTATCATTTTGCTTATCATTATCAACTACTAATTGTGAGTTGATGGTTTGATTATTCTGAACAGTAAATATATCACTTGGAGAGTTAAAAGAAGCAAGAGAGTTTATATTATTAGTCTGTGTTTGAACTGGATCAATAATTTTTATATTGTTGATATTCCTTTGATTATTAGCATTGTTATTATCTTTATTTTTATTTTTATGATTAACAGGAGTATCAAAAGTAAAATCTCTGGTAAAATTAAGTAAATCATTTCTTTTATCTTTTGTATCTCTTGATAAAATACTAATTATATTTGAAACAAAATTGAATTTATTTTCAAAAATTGGCCATTTAAGTAATCTTTCAACACCAACATCCCAATTACATGAACTCCAAGATGGCATCATACCAAAGTTATCTTCAAGTAAGTTATCTAATTGATATTCATCGTCCTCATCATCTACATTTGCATTTTTGAAATTGTTAGATTGTTGAACTTCATTTTGTAATTCATTTTGATTTACATTTGGAGTAATATATTCATTTTTAAGTAAAGAGTCTTGCTGAAAATTAAATTGAGTTAGATCTAAATTATTATTAAAATTATTATTAAAATTGTTGTTAAAATTATTATTATTGAGATTATTACTATTGAGATTATCATTATTGAGATTATTATTGTTATTGGAATTATAATTATCATTGAAATTATTGAAATTGTTATTGAAATCATTATTAAAATTAGAATTTAAAAAATTATTATTATCTATATTATTATTTGTATTTGCTAAATTTAGCTTGATTTGCAAATCAGTTAAAGTCGCTACTAAATTTTCTAACTGTAAAAGATTTGTGAAACCTCCAATTGAAGTTAAGAAATCGTTTGTAGAAACACTGATGTTGTTTGTTTGTTTAATCTGAGTTTCATTGATATTTTTTTCAGGTTGTTTCATTTTAGTTAAAAATTGAGATAATGAATTGATTTTGGTTAAAATATCCAAAGTTGCAGGATCAAAGGTTGAATAATTTTTTGTCATATCTGAATCATTATATATACAAACATTACTAATATTATATCCTTTAGTTTTATTTTTTTGACAAGCCCCACAAACTGGTCTTTGATTATCACATTTGATTTTTTTTAGCCGACATGTTTGGCATGCAGTTGACGATCTTTTTCTTGTTATTTTTCTTTTTTTATTTATTGACTTCAAATCTTCTTTGGGGGTTGAGTCTTTCGAATCTTTTGAATCATTTGAATCTTTTGGGATTTCAGGCTCTTTGGAATCTTTTGAATTCTTGAATATTTTAAAATCTCCTGGCTCCTGTACCGGAATCCCATCCTTACCTTTATCTTTGTTTGAATTTAAATTTGAATTTGAAATTAAGCTGAGCCTTCGATTATTATTTTTTTGATTCCCATTATCTATAGAATGTTTTTTTTTCTTATTTTGAGAATTTGCAGTTGATATTAACGAAGTGGATAAATTCGAAACAGTAGTTGATATCTTTTCCGTGGAATTACTCAAAGTCAGAGAAGAAACCAATTTAGAATGTATTGTGATTGGAGAGCTTGAGGGACTTGTTGAACCAGAACTTTTTTCATCATTATTCATTATTTAATGGTTTTCAATTTAAGAATTCAGTTGATTATGATTTGATTTATTGGATTTGTTTCCACCATTTCACACAATAATGAAGGAAAATAAGCTCTAAACTAGTATTTTATCATATATTATAATGTGATAAATATTACTTCCTATTTTAACAAAATACATAAATTTCAATATAAACCCTCAGTGAGAATAGAAAATGGTAATATTGTTTGAAAAAAGAAGGTGTCACTACTTTGGTGAATCCAGTTTCTCCATTCAATGCTGCAGGTGGAGTATCAATCTTATTTTTTAGAGTGGGCCGGTACAATGTGCAGGCAGCAGTGGCTGGCTTCTAGCGGCTGTACTTTAGAAGAATATAGGTCAACCCCTTGCACATTACAGGACGAGTGCCCTGTAAATCGAATATTTTTAAATTTTACTTATTTTTTTTTTTTTTTCATTTCAAAGTATATAATTATGCAAAAATAATCTATTTTAATTCTCTGAAATCAATTCATGTGTTTCCCAATACCACCATAAACTTCAAAATTTTTGTTTGGCCTTCTGAGAAATTACCATTCTCGTTAAAACTACACATGCTATTGCTTTTCCAGCCCCAACTTTGATTTGTATTGAAAAAATCTGGTGAACTTGTGAAACAAGTCAATGTATTTTTGGACTTTCTTGAAGGTGTGTAAACAATAAAATATACCGAAATTTTTTTTCGTTCATCCTTATAATCTAATAATGATGATTTTTTTCCCCAAAATGGTATATTCGAACTGTTCAAATCATTTTTCAAAACTATTGATGACTTCCCGCTATCACTGTTATTACCTTCATTATTATTTAGGAGAGCATCTGCGTTTTCATTTGAACCATACATATTGGAATAGAAATTTAAATTGGATAACCTATTCAAAGTGCCTGTCAAATTTGTATATGACTCTGAATATGAAAGCTCATTAATACCGTAATTGTTATCTGTTGATTCTTGATTAATATTGAGATCATCCATATTTTTACGATCCTCGTTATCTGTATCATAAAAACTTTCGTTATAGCCATCATCTATTCTACTATCATTATCATTATCATCATCTAAATCGTCATTATCTCCATCATTAGCTTCGTCATTTTCATTCTCATTATCTAATCTATTTTCTTCCCCGTATGCGACTAATTCACTTTCATTACTATTATTTGTTCCACTACTTGCTAAAAATCTATTAACAATATTTGGTACTGAAGAGCTAGTATTCATTGTATGTGATACTTCGAAATTTAAATTTTGAAGTATATTATTAATAGTAACATCATCAACTTCACTTTCTTCCGTAGTTAGATCAGGGTATGTGGAATCATCTGTACTATCATCAACATTATAAGCTTCTCTGCTATGTCTATTTCCAATATTTCCACTATTTCTATTATTTCCTTCATTTCTGTTATTGATATTATTTCTATTACTTCTATGATTTTTAGGCTTGTTTTTGTTTCTAGGATTTCCAAGATTATCATTTCCATCGCAGTCTATCAATCCACATCTTAACAATAACTCATCATCATCAAATATCACATTTTCATTTTGGTCAAGTGAATTCAACTCTTGGATATTGATACGATCAAAAATATCATTATTACTAACTCCTGATTTTGAAGGTCCTGCTGCTGTTGCTTTATGAAGATAAACTCCTAGTTGAAACTTTTTATTATTTGACAATATTTTTTGAACGTAAAGATTCCAATATGATCCTGCATACCAAAATACTTTTCCATAGGCCCTTGTTTTTAAAGATAAATTTGAAATATTTGTAAATGCAATTGAAAATCGAAAAGGTGGATACTTCGTCCAACTATATTTCTTTTCTTCTATCAAATTTGAATTTAAATTTATGGAATTTATATTTAGTTTTTTATTTTCATGCTTATTTTCTTCTTTTTCCTTTTTACTTTCACTTTTATTTTTAACAAATTGATTACTCATCATAGATTTTTCTAAACTTTTCGGTGCTCCATAAAATGTTCCATCATTTGTTGGTATTTTATGCCATGTATTTTTATGATCAGGCTCTTTATGATTTTCTTTACTCAATCCTAAAGTTTTTTCATTATTTGGTGTAGTCAATATAGTTTTTTGCAATGACATTTGAGACCACAATGCATCTTTCAAAATGTTTAAATCCACAAAACTTTCTCCATTTATATCCTTTAATAATTCCAATTCTTGTAATTGTTCAGGTTTCAAATGGCAATAATATACTTTATTATTTAACGTTTTTTTAAGAATTATAATTTCATTTTCAACATAATCAATATGAGTTTCTTCATCTAATGATGAAATTGATGAAGCTTTTGAGTCTGAAGTATTATTTTTGTGAATTATTTTTTTATGGTCAATTTTATCTATCTTATCAATCTGTAAAGTAGATTTACTCAAATTATTTTGTTTTGAAAATTTATTTTTAAGATCTCTTATTGTTCTTAATCTTCTATCAATAAGCCTTATGATAAATGAACATCTTTCCCATTCATCAGGCACAAAAAAGCTATTGCTCCCAACAACATCGGAAATTATTGAGGCAGGAACAGAATCCCATCTCTTTATACCATTTTGCCAACCATTTATGGATAATAATCCTCTTATACTATCAATTATTCTTTCAGAAGCTAAAGGATAATCCTGACTCATTGCAAAATCTACATAATAATCTAAATTATTAAAATTTAAATCTTGAATAATATTTTCAGTTGCAGTACAAACAATATCTGGAATATCAAGAAAGCTACCAATTGCAATCATATTTATAGCCAAATCTTTTTCAGCTTTTTCATTAATTCCACCATAAAGATTTTTTATAGCTAAATCGAAAGATTTTGGAGTAATATATTCATCATCAAAACTTAATTCCAAAAAATTAGAATTTGAATCATTCCATTCTCCAGTAAATAAAGAATTGAAATAACCTGATCTATCTAATAATAATTTATGTAAATGAAATTTTTTATCAAATGCCTTTATTGTTATATCAGAACATGCACCATCCAAGTAACCTCTTCTAAATATAAAATCACTAACATTTTCTTTTCTACAACATCCAAATGGACATTTATTTTCGAATTTTCCAGCAGAATCAGAATCTTTAGATTTTCTACTATTATTTGAATGTGACGAACTTCTATTATGCGAATATAAATGAGAACGATTATGAGGTTGAGAATGGGAATGGGATAAGGGTTGGGAGTGAGGTAGTGGATGAGATTCATATTGAGGTGGAAGTTCAGATTGTATTGGAATTCGAGGTAGTGATTGTGACTGAGATTCAAAAGGAAGTCTAACTTGAAGCTGGGACTGAGATAATGTTCGATCATGGGAATGACTACTAGGAAGAGAATTTGGACGTGGTTGATGTTGAAGTTGGGATTGTGATAGTGACTGAGATTGGGGTTGACTTTGAGGTAAAGGAAGAGTTTGAGATTGGGAATAAGAATTTGTGGATAAAATAGAGTTACTTTGGCTACTACTTGAATGACTAGTCCTACTGATTGAATGATTCATAGCGCTTGATTCTTGATTTGGAAAAGATTCTATATTTGAATTTGAGGTTGTTGAACGATTCATTATTGTTGTTACCGGAGACCTTGAATTATCAGGTAAATATAAATTATATGGAGCTTGTTGTTGATGCTGTTCATGTATTTGATTCAGAGATTGAGAGTAATGTTGAGATTGAGAAAGATTTGATATTACAATAGGATTTAGACTAGAATTAATTGGATTCTGATTTTGATTCTGATTTTGATTTTGATTTTGATTTTGATTTTGATTTTGATTTTGATTTTGATTTTGATTTTGAATTTGAATTTGAATTTGATTTGAGTTTATATTAAAGTTAGGCTCAAGGCTTGCAGTTCTTCTATTATTAACATGAAATTGAAAAGAAGAAGAACGAAGATTCATTGTATCTTTCTTTCTGAAGATATATTATCAAGAAAGACAATAACAAAAATACTCAAATCAGCTGCTTCAATTAATTAAGTGGCGATGTAAAATCCTTCGAAAGTATTGAATAAAAACTAAAGTCTGTATTTCTCAAATATTGTATAACTTATAAAAGGAAGTGGATCTTGAGAAATTGATGATTTGTCTGAGATAAGTTACCAATGATTAATTAGCAATTGGTGATTAATTATTGATTATTGATCATTAATAGATGGATTATTATTGTAAGATCATAGGTTTAAGCTTTTAAAATGGACGAGAAATACTTCAAGAAAAGTTAAACTTATGGATTCAACCTTTCTCTGCGGCCGCTACGCTTAGGGGTCTCATTGTGAGTTTTTTCAGTATGCGATGGCTGAGGGTACAATAAAGGAATTAGTAGTGGAACGATCACCACTAACACTGAAAAAAAAAAAACTCCAGTAGTGCTACATACAGTTTAACATTAATATCAAATCTCAATTAATATTTCACAATTAACTGACTTGAAGGAAATAGGTTTTAGTTATTGGAAAAGAAAAACTACAGTATAGGAAAAAATCAATTTTCATTTTTTCGTACACCAAAATTTGAAAAAATAATTATTGTATAAATTACTCAAAAACTATATGTAGTCTTCTTTATATAAAGGATGAAGCTTATGTTTCTGCTTCGGTTTCTGTTTCTTTTTCTTTCAATTCTTTGATAATTTCTCCAGTTTCTTCATCACTATAAATTATAAAACCACTTTCTTTGGTTACACTAGCCAACTGTGCATTATTACTATCTAATTTCTCTTCCATTACTTGTTTTAATATTTTTAAAACCAATAATTCTGCATCTTTTAAAGTTAATGATTTATGATATTCATTATTTAACTCAGCTTGTGCACCTTCACTACCTGCACCAATTGCTTTGGCATCATACCTATAAAATGTTCCAGAAGGTTCTGCATGAAATAATTGTGGTCCATGTGTTTCATCAATACCTGCAATAAGTAGAGCAACACCAAATGGTCTTGACATCAATCTTTCTTCACCATCAACACCTTCTCCAAATCTTAATGCTAAATCACATACTGATTGTGTTAAAGTTTCAACTTGAACTGGTTCATCATAATATAATGAATGATTTACTGATGAAACTCTGGCATGATCAATCATGGATCTTGCATCAGCTGTTAATCCAGACATTGCACAACCTATATGTTTATCAATTTCAACAATTTTTTCAATTGATGAAGATTCTAAAAGTGATGATGTTACTCTTTTTTCTACACCTAATATTACACCTTCAGAAGTAGCAATTCCAATTGCTGTTGAACCAAGCTAAAAAAAATTCAAAAAAAAATAAACACATATTAGTATTCTAATCTCAGTTAAACCTCAACAATCAGCTAAATTCAAAAAATGAATAAAAGAAATGAGATTAAATAAATAGATTATAAAACAATACCTTAAAATGAATTGAATTAAATCACAAATTTCAAAAAAAAATTAAATCTTTGACATACTTTGATAGCTTCTAAAGAATATTCGACTTGGAATAGACGTCCCTCTGGGGAAAACGTACTGACACCACGATCATATTCACTTCTAGTTAAAAACATTATTAGAATTGGATATATTAATTTTATTTTTCTATTGATTTCCAAAATTATTTATAATTCTGTAAAGTGGATGATTATCTTCTTAATTTTATGGTGGCAATGCTTAATCCATACTCTTCAGATTTCCATCTTTCAAATCATTAAGAAACCCAGACAGCTCTAAGAACTAACCGCTCAACTCACTAACATTAAAAATATGTTTACCGGAATTAAATCACGTTTTTATACCGGATATATTAAAAATCAATTGGCTGTAAAAGACTGTTCTTACCACACCAGAATGCATCTATTTGCGTGCGGCAAAAGTTTGAGATTTTTTTTTTTTGAAATTTTGAAATTTGAAATTTTTTTTTTCGTTACCCAAAGAAAAAACTTAGATTAATTTGTTGAATGAAAACTTCAAAATTGATGAAATTTAAAATACAATAGATTGAATTATAAAAAAAAGTAACCCATTCTAGACTCTAGTTCACTGGAGAAGGAAAGATTGTAAGAAATCAGTTGTTGAGTATTGATTAAAAGTTTCTAAAAATGTCAGAGTCTCCAATTATAGGTTCATTATTTAATCAAGATGGAACTCAATTAGCTAGTGCAGTAGTTGCTTTAGATAGTCATAATATTCATGTTCAATCTACAAGTTTAACTAGTCTTTCTTCAATCAATAATACTTTTCCTTTGGAAAAAGGCCTTAAATATCAATGTTTTTCTTGGGGCCATTTACAGTCTAATATATTGAGTTCATCTATAAAATCTAAAAAAAAAAAAATAGAAGATCCAAATAATGCAGATAATCAAGTGTTATTTATAGGTTTAGATAATGGTTCAATAATAATTTATTCACCTCTTCAAAACCAAATTATTGCCTCATTATCAAATAAATCTGGTTCCTCAATAACTTCTTGTCATTATTCAAAATTAACTAACTCGTTATGGGTTATTGATATATCAGGTTATGTTACTGAATTTGATTTATCATCATTTCAAATTTCTTCTAGTTTTCCTTTCAATAATTTGAACGAAAATATTGAGATAAGTAAAATTCAAAGAATTGAACATAATAATAAACCTCATTTATTAATAGCTTCAAATACTGTATATTTATTAGATTTAACAATTCCAGAAAGAGTACCAATTCTACAATTTTCAAATCATATTAATAAAATTAATTCAATTCAGCTTATTTCAAACATAAATGAAGACTTTGTATTAACTGCTGCGGATAATGACCGGTTTATTAATCTTTATTCATTAACTAATAATTCCATCAAAAAAATATTTGTCACTCAATCTAATGTTCTTTCAATATTTTATGCTACTTTTAATGATTTCAATGCATTAATTGCAATTACAGAACATGGCATAATAGAAATTTTTGATAACATTTTTAATGATGAAATCTTAGACTCAAGTCAAATACTTATGTCAAGCACTAATGGAAGAAGAAATCGTAATAAAAATAATAAATCAAAAACTTCTTTAACTAGGATCAGAATTACAAGACCTGAAAATGAGGCAAAAATTAAAGAAAATCCATTAAGATTTCTCAATGCTATGATAACTAATGAAAAACAACTATTATATTCCTGGGTAGAGAATGCTTCTGTGTGCTATTTTGATACGGAATTTTTAATAGATAAAGAAACAAAAACAATTATTTCTGGCGATATTATTATAACTAAAGCAAAGGCCTCGATTTATCAAAGAGAATCTAGTCAAGTAAATTTTCAAAGTCAAGATGTTGCTGCTGCAAGATTGTATAAAGAGCATGATGTTCATGTATCAAGTGGTGATAATTTACATGACTTAGATATAGGTTATGAAGAAGATCAAACTCTTGAAGAAAAGCTAAAACAATTAGACCTAGACAAAGAAAGTGAAGAATCAAATAAAAAGACAACAAAGGCAACAACTGGTTCTCTTGCAGTTGTATTATCTCAGGCTTTAAAAACAAATGATCATAGTCTTTTAAAATCTGTTTTAAATACTTTCGATGAGGATATTATAAAAGCAACTGTTTTAAGATTAAATTCTTCATTAATTGTTATTTTATTAAATAAACTTGCTGAGAAACTTGCAAGAATATCTAGTGCATCTCTATTAAAATCAAAATTTTCTATCATTTGGATTAAATGGGTATTAATAATTCATGGTAGTTATTTAATAAAAATGAATTCATCTGCTAATAGTTCTTTAGTTAAAGATTTATCTCAATTGAATTTCATGTTGCTAAGAAAATCAAAGAATTTAAATAAACTTATACTCTTACGTTCCAAATTGGGTGTATTATTTGAACAAACTGACTTAAAAAGGGCTATTTCCAGACGCTATGTAGATAAATTGAATCAAAATGATTTAGATGATGATGAATCTGACGTTGAGTATAATGAAGAATTAGACGATGCAGATTTAATGGATGATGGTGAAAATGATTATTTATCGGAAGCAGATATAGATGAAAATAATTTTTCAGATCTATCTGATATTGACATGGAAGGAGATGATTATATTGAAATGTCAGAAGATGAAGAAGAAGAAACCTCTCCAAATTTCTTACAACTTGAGGCAGATGAATCAGATGATGGAATAAGTGATTTAGAAGTTGGAATTGAAAAAGAAGAATCATTTGAAGAAAGTGATGATGAAGAAGAGGAAGCTCGTAAAAACTTAATTAAAAAGATTGGATCCCTACGAAAAAAAGAAAAGGAAAGAGCTAAGGAAGCTCAAAAATAATTAATCTATTTATGTATTTATAAATAAACTTTCAGCATTACTATGATATTAATAATAAATAATGACATAAAACTATAGAATCTTCAATATTTAATTTTTTGATAAAAAAAAGAAAAATAAAACCTCTAAGACATATGGATTGAAATTAAATAATTAGCAATTAACTAGGCAATCTATCTTTGTTAATGAAATAAGAATTGCATCTTCTATTCTTGTATTTTTTGGTATTGAAAGCTCTCCATCAAACATTTCTGATGCACTATTGACTTCAGTTAAAAGATCTTTGGAAGAAAGAAAGGATGTATTGTAGTCAGATAATTTCCCAAGAACTAATAATAAGTTTAATTCTTCTTTCTCAAGTGCTAATTTAATTGGAGGGATATCCTTTAATTTTGAAGCAGTTGATAACTGAGAAAAATAATCCCCAGCAGATACAAAAATTGATGCAGTATAACCATCTGGAAAAGGAGATTCTGTGAATAATGAGATAAAATTCTTAGCGATTCTAACATTGTAACCGAATGAAATATTTGATCCAACAGAATCTGGGCCATAAGCTTCTAAAGGAGAAACTATTTGACGAGTTTCAGTATTGACAGTAACTCTGACTTTTGAAGGAACTTCTTGTTCACTTAATTCCAAAACTTCTTCTTTACCAATATTAACATACTTTGTATTTAAAGCAGCCTTTCCTTTTTTCTGCCTTTTTACTTTTTCTCCCGGTTTATGCACTCGTTTTTGAGCTTTGTTTTTTGAAGATTTTGCAGGTAATGTTATACCTTCTCTATAAATTCCACTTTCACAAATTTTATTATTCATAAATGGCAAACTAGATAATGCTGGATAAGTTCTAGCATATTTGAAGTACTTAATAAATTCTTTTTTGAATACCGATTTAACAAGATATGAAGGAGTGACGAAAAATTGTAAAAGGGAAGCAAAAAATATAACTTCAGAAGTTGAATTTATAGCCGTTACTTTTTCTTCAACTGGTTTCATTACGGTATCTTCTAAGTTGAATTTTGTTTTATTTCCCTCTTTGACAATATTAGCAGTAGCAGTTTCTTTATCGGATATTTCCAATATCACAATTTCACTGATATTGTATAAACTACAATTTTTTGCCACTTGATAAGCTATTTCTGTGACTTCTTTCAAAGACTTTGCATTTCCATGAGATATTATTGTTGAAGGTATACAAATGATTGAGTTAACAGTCTTGGGTACTTTTTTATTTTGATCAGGTTTGCTTTGAGTCTGTTAAAAGCCATAAATTGTTAGTATTTCTTTATTGTTGGAACTGTAAGTTATCATTATCAAAAAAACTTCGAGAAAGTAAATAAATAGAAATTTGAACCATACCTTTTCAACTTGTTTTTCGGAAGACATTTTTGCTGTAGTTTTACAAGTTCTTTATTCTTCAATCTTCATCTGCGATTGAAATTAGTTTCCTAAAAAGTAATTGAAATATTGAGTCCTTGAAAAAAAAAATTAAAATTTGAAAATAGTCACGGGTGCAACGGTTAAATAAATTTATTTAACAAAAAAAGCGTCGCCATTTTCCCGGTACACAATTTGCCAAGTCCGATTCTCTGAATAAAATTTGAGCTTGGCAAAAGAAAAAAAATCTTTAAAGCAGAATTGGGGTTTGAGATATTTAAAATAGTATATTGATAATTGTTGGGATTCTTGAGACATCATGGAATAAATTAAGTTGTTTTAGTTTAAAAATTATCACAGATAATCAAAAAATGAAGTCAATATTATAAATAGATTAATAATAAATATGTATTACTATATGTAAAATAGTAAATATAAAACTCAATAATTTTAAAAGCTATATAAAATCAAAAACAAATTGTAGATAAAAACAGACATATTTATATAGTTTCGTGTACATTGGACAATTAATCTTCTGCATCACTTGAAATGTCAATTAGTCTTAACTTTCTCTTTTTATTTTTAGTACCTCTGAACCAACGGGGTAAATATTCAGAACTATAATTAACATTATAACTCTCTAACAGCCAAGCCCAGTTTTTAAAGGATAAACCAATCGGATTATTCCTTAATAGTTGTTAATCAATTTCACGTTTGTTGAGTCATATTTTTGATAGGACTATGGTTTTTCACAACCTTGTAAAAAGAAATTGTTTAATTTCCTTTTTCATTTGAACTGGTAAATTATTGTTACTTTTTATTTTACGTTTTGGAATTCATGCTTTTTTTCTAATTGATTCTTTCAATTGGCTACCAAGCAGTGAGGGATTAAAGGCAAATGCAACATCTGTTGCTTGAAAATAAGAAGGTGGAGGATCCATTTTTAGTTGAAGTAATTTTAGTAATATTTGTGATTGAAGGAAAAGAAAATAAAATAAGAAAAAGGTTAACTCAAATATTTTTGACAACGAGTGACAACGAGCAACAAGAACTGACAACAACTGACAACACATATATTCAACATCCAACATTCAATATAAAAAAATAAGTCACGTGTCATAGTTGAAACATATTTGAATTAAACTTAAAAGAAACAAAAATAAAGAAATAATAATTGCCTGTAAAAGCATAAAAAGAAAAAGTAAAATAAGTGAAAAAATTTGAAAACCCTCCTGATAATAAAACCAAATTATTTTTATTATAATTAAAATGTTTTATATGTTAAAAATTTATTTTTATGTTTTTCAAAAATTATATTCTGTAGAACCTTGGTAAATATGTCCGCCATTAAGTGTTCAGTAGAATTCCAATTTAACCAGACTTTTTTATTTTTGAAATGCTCTTTCATATAAGCTTCTTTAATGTTGAGGTGCCTTGCTTTTCCTGACATAAAAGAATTTTTGACAATATTAATTGCACCTTGATTATCAGAATCACATGTAACAACAGGTAATTTGTAGGAATCACCAACAATAATTTGAAGAATACCTTGAATAAACAAACATTCATTTGCACCATGATCAATTGCAGAAAGATCAGCTTCTGAAGTACTTTCACATACCATTGGTGAAGCTTTGATTTTCTAAAATATTAATGTATCCTTTAAATAAATACAATAACCTAGCATAGATCAAAACTGTAAATAAGGATTTCCAAAAGATGCATCAGAATATAAATTCAATTTATATTTAATTGAACTTTTATTATTTTTAAATTGTAATGATAAATATCTTGTATCATTTAAATAGTGTAATAATTGATAACAGAACCCAAATAAAATTTTATGACGAAAATAAACAAACCTTGCTAAACATTGAACATGAAATAAAATATCAGGTCTGGAATGACCAGCTAAATAGATTAATTGACCAACAATTTTTCTAAAATCTTTAACTTTTTGTTTTAATTCATTAGCTGTTAGCTTTATTGGAAACATATCAGGATTAAACTTTTCAATTAGCTTAAGGTTAGATGGATGAAAATCCTTAAATGTTTGTGTTTTATTTTTCACTGATTCATAGTATTTCTCAATCAAATGGCTTTAATGTAACCCAATAGATCCTTTATCCACATTCTGATAAATCTTATAACCAACATGTTTGACTATTTCAGGTTGAAATTGATAAGTAATCTTAAATTTTTGACAAATGTTTTTCTTTAATCTATCAAAAACATCTTTATTTAAGTGAAGAACAGTAAGATCATCAACATAAACCAAAATAATGCATTCAACTACCTTTCCTTTCTTATAGAATTAAAAATTGTCAGTATAGATAGTTTTCTTGAAACCTAACTCAATTATCAACTTATCTAAAAAAGAATACCATGAATAATTTGAGCTTCTTAATGCATAAACTGCTTTGTTAATTTATACATAATTGATACCATCATTTAACTCCAATCTACCATATAGATTATAACCTAAAGGAGAATTTAAAAATGCAGCAGAAAAGTAAATAGATGAAAACTTGAGATTATTTTTAACCCCAATACAAATCATTAATTTGAAAACCTGATCTTCCAATACAGTACTACCATATGTATCACTATCACTTTCTTTATCACCAGAAACAACTAATCTTGCCTTTCTAGTTAATTTATTATCAGCAGATTGTTTATAAGTGAATACCAATAAAAATGGAATTGCATTCTTTATAATTGTTGTAGTAATATCTGCAGGTTTTAGAATATTAAATGTACCATTAGATTTGTGATTTTCTAATTCTTGATTAATTGCATCTGCAAATCCTAATTTAAAAGCATCATTGATATTTTTAGGTACTTTATTATCATTAACATTTATTCCATTGATCACAAGGTAATTAATAAGCCTAGGACTTGCTTCTAAAAAGAAAACTCTTGCTTTCTTTTCCGAATGAATATTTTCATCTCCAATATCATTTAATAGCCTTTTAAGGTTCATTCTATCCTTCATCTCCATGTCCTTGTCTGTGCAATTTTGATCATCTAAGGAAGGACCCTCCTCATCTTCTGTGATTAATCTTTGGAGAGAATTTTGATTTTCATCATAATTATCCGAGGATATTTCAACAATATCACTACCAACACTTTTATTAGGTTCTTTAACCATGTCAGTAACTGCACCATCTGTAGTAGATTCACTTCTTTCTACAGCTACAGTATTATCATTGACATCCGAGGATACAATGTTTTTATCTTTAATAATAGTATTTTCATTCTCAATTATAACTTCTGAATCTTCTTGATATTCATAAGTTTCATCATTATTTAAAATAATATCATAAATCATATCTGTATTATAATTTCTCTCACTATAATATCTTTCATTTGTGGGATAAATATGTCTTGTATCAATGATTTTATCCTTTGAAGGAATATAAACAATATGACCATATGAATTCTTTGAAGTCATTAAATAAACTCCAGCAATTGCTTTTTCTGCTACTTTTGACTCAACAGGAAGTAATTTAACATAAACTTTAGAACCTAAAGGAATAATCTTAGTACCATCAAGTACTTTCTTAGTAACATAATGATATGGTGTATCTTTTGTTAATGGCTTATACATATTATTAACCATTCTTGTTACAATTTCTAAACAGAATTAAAAGAAATTATTAGGTTATGAACCATCAACCATTAAGGTTCTAGCAATACTTAATAAGGATCTATTAGTTCTCTCAATACTACCATTTTCACGCCTTGAATAAGTAGAAGTGTACATAGGTGTAATACCAAATTTCTTACAGAATTGTAAAACACCATTGTTTTTGAATTCAGTACCATTATCAGAAAATAACTGTTTAATTTTTGAGTCAAATTGTCTTTCGACAAACTCTTTGAATTCAATTATTTTATTCAATACTTCAATTTTTGATTTAAGAAAATAAGTAGTTGTAAAACTAGTATATTTATCCCTAAGTACCATTAGAAATTTTGGTTCAAACTTAATAGGACAAATCAAATCCATTTCAACAATTTCAAATGGTTTTAACTTTTGAATATACTGAGATCTTGATCTATTAGCAACTTTAGATAATTTTCCTCTTTTACAGCTATCACAATTAGCTGAATCACTTATTTCAATATCATTTTCAATTGTTATAGCACCACATTTTATAGCTTGTTTTAATTTTGCAGTGGACATATGTCCGAATCTTTCATGTAATGTAGCACCTTTAGCTTTTATTGTATTAATACTTTTATAGTTCTTCACTAAATACTTTTTATCAAAGTATGGAATTTTATCAATAAAAAGAAATTTAATTTTATTACTTTTATATTCAATTATTTGAGAATTGAAATTTGGATGAATATTAGCTTCTTTCATAACACCAACTGATAAAATAGTTTTTCTAATATTAGGAACATATATAACATCAAGTTCTTTCAATTGATTTCTTAATCTTTGAATCAATTTTCCTTTACCTTGAACATTAAACTGGTTACCTCCAACACCTTCTCATCTAAGGTTGGAATCTTTAAAGACTTCATAGTTATGCATAACTTCCAAGTCATCTGTAACACAAAAATTTGCACCAGAATCTAACATAACTTTGTCAGACAAATGAGTGTTATTAACGTTAACTAAACTAATAGTTAGACTGTTCAATTTGGCTAGGCCTCGCATTATCCAATAAGGCATTTACCATACCAGAATCATCATCGCTTTGATAACCAACAGACTTGTCTTTCTTTAGTTTAAAATAGTCCTTTTTAACATGACCTTTCTTTTTGCAATATAAACAGGTAATATTCTTTTTGGGTTTCTTATTACCACCTTTGCCTTTCTTCTTATCTGTTCTAAACTGAATGGAAGAAATAGAATGCATACTGGATTTACCACTAACTGCAGCAATATTCTCCAAAGTATTGATTAATTCACCTAATGTTGGAACTTTATCCAAAGTAAGAAAGGTTGTTTCAACTTGTTTGAAAGGACCTCTCAAACCATTTAAAATATAGTTAACAACCAAGGATTCATCCATTTTACCATAACCTCTCTCATATTCCTGAACATTACCATTAAATTTTCTTAATAGGTCTTCAACAGAGGTTTCACCACCCCATTCAATCTTTGATAATATTGAATGTGACTGTGATTGATGCCTAACAGTTCCAATAATTGAATCGAATGATTTCAAATTTTCACGGGCAGTATTTCCAATCTTTATAAAGATTTTATACTTATCACCAACAACTAGGTTCAAAATATGATTAACATAAGTACTATTATAAGCAGAAATATTTTCGTCAGGGACAGCTGGATCGCGAACACCACCTAAATCTAACATAGTAATTATATTTGTAAAATTACTTAACCAAGCGACATAACCAGCTTGAATATTTAAAACACCAATTAATTTTTCAAAATTAATCTTTACATTAAAACCTTTAACTGTAACCTTTTTACCACTTGCATCAAAAGTAGAAACTCCTAGATTATTGATTATATTGAAAACATTTGAAGCTTGAGTGGCACTGGTGGCGCCACCATTTTGGGATTCTTGAGACATCATGGAATAAATTAAGTTGTTTTAGTTTAAAAATTATCAAAGATAATCCAAAAAATGAAGTTAATATTATAAATAGATTAATAAGAAATATTATGTATTACTATATGTAAAATAGTAAATATAAAACTTAATACTTTTAAAAGCTATATAAAATTAAAACAAATTGTAGATAAAAACAGACATATTTATATAGTTTCGTGTACATTGGACAATTAATCTTCTGCATCCCTTGAAATGTCAATTAGTCTTAATTTTCTCTTTTTATTTTTAGTACCTCTGAAGCAACGGGGTAAATATTCAGAACTAAAATTAACATTATAACTTTCTAACAGCCAAGCCCAGTTTTTAAAGAATAAACCAATCGGATCTTTCCTTAATAGCTGTTAATCAATTTCACGTTTGTTGAGTCATATTTTTGATAGGACTCTAGTTCTTCACAACCTTGTAAAAAGAAATTGTTTAATTTTTTTTTCATTTGAACTGGTAAATTATTGTTACTTTTTATTCTACGTTTTGGAATTCATGCTTTTTTTTTAATTGATTCTTTCAATTGTCTACCAAGCAGTGAGGGATTAAAGGTAAATTCAACATTTGTTGCTTGAAAATAAGAAGGTGGATGATCCATTTTTAGTTGAAGTAATTTTAGTAATATTTGTGATTGAAGGAAAAAAAAATAAAATAAGAAAAAGGTTAACTCAAATATTTTTGACAACGAGTGACAACGAGCAACAAGAACTGACAACAACTGACAACACATATATTCAACATCCAACATTCAATATAAAAAAATAAGTCACGTGTCATAGTTGAAACATATTTGAATTAAACTTAAAAGAAACAAAAATAAAGAAATAATAATTGCCTGTAAAAGCATAAAAAGAAAAAGTAAAATAAATGAAAACAATTTTATCAATAATTGATAAAAATATAAAAGAAAATAGTCAGTAATTTATTAGAATTTTCAGTCTTGAATTGTTTCATGCTTTGTCAGTGTGGAGATTCTTGTTAGTCGACTTATTGATTTAGGCAGTGGTTTCAATCATGCGCGGCTTTATTGTTCTCGAGAGATCCCTTCTGTACCCAGATAATATATTTCGACTTATAAATTTAGTACTATTTTGAATTCTTTCTGGAACTGATCTGGAATGACTAATTTTTAGGAGTGAAATACCAACATGTTCTTCAAGAGCATATAAGAAAGACTAAATCTCTCAATAGAAAATAATAAATGTTTTTTGAGTACATAAACAAAATATTTGAAGTCGATAAGTGAATAATTTATATAAGAATTCCATCAATTCCAAGAAAAAAAAAATATGAAAGAGGCAAGTTCAAATATAATTGAGGATGAATTAACAAATTCTCAAAAAAGTAAAGATTTGAAAAAAAGTCACGATCTAGAAAATAGTAAAGATTTAGAAAATAGTCTTTATGATAATCCAGATAACTCAGATAACGGTGAGCCTCCTCAAATAGAAGATTTTGAGGTGCCAGATGGAGGTTATGGGTGGTTCATTGTGTTTGCATGTCATTTAATTTATATCGTCACATTTGGAGCTAATTCAGGATTTGCTGTATTTTTATCACATTTTCTAAATAATGATATTTTCAAAGATGCTTCAAAAATTGATTTTGCAGCCATAGGAGGATTAGCATTTGGAACTGGATTAATATGTGCACCTTTTTTATCATATTTTTCTGGGATTTTTGGGTTTAAAAAAGTTATGATAGTTGGTTGTATTTTTGAATTTGCAGCAATGATTTTAGCAAGTTTTGTAAGTCATCAAAAGATTTGGCAACTTTATTTAACACAAGGATTACTACAAGGCTTGGGATTAGGTTTCACATATTGCCCTATGATTTCACTTGTACCTCAATGGTTTAAGAGAAAAAGAGCTTTAGCTAATGGATTATCTTCGTGTGGTGCTGGAACTGGAGGTATTTATTTTGCTTTAACAGGAGGAAAAATTATTGATTCTTTAGGAGTTAGATGGGCCCAAAGAATACAAGCAATAGTTTGTTTAGCATTAACTATAGTTGCAATAATTTTGCTAAAAGATAGATCTCAAAAAATTCATCCTGAATTTCATCCATTTGATAAAATAATTTTAAAATCTAAAGGGTTTTTGATTTGTGTTTGTTGGATAGTTTGTTGTTTATTTGCCTTTGTTATTGTACAATATGATATAAGTGATTTTACTCAAAATTTAGGATATTCTTTAAGTCAAGGATCATTATCATCAATGATGATTGGTATTGGAGCTTTAATTTTTAGACCACTTTTAGGTTTTATTGCAGATAAATTTGGTGCAGTTACTGTTTCAGGTATTGTTTATACTATATGTGGATTTTTATGTTTTACACTTTGGCTTTTAGGTAGAAATTTTCAATCATCTTTAATGTTAGGACTCTTTGTTGGTGGATTTATGGGATTTATATGGCCTGCATTAGGTTCAATTTTACCAAAAGTTGTGGGATTAAAAAAATCTGGAGTTGCATTTGGTATGGCATGGATATTCATTGGAGCAATTGGATTTGTTTCACCCATAATTGGTGTTTTACTAAGAGGAAAAATAACTGATCATTCAGCGACTCATTATAATCCGGATGCTTATGTTCATCCAGCAATTTTTGCGGGTAGTATGTTTTTTGGTACTGCATTTTTTCTTTTCCTTTTAAGAGCTTATTTGATTGCAAGAGAATCAATGTCTGAAGAAACTGCAGATTCAGATTATGGTAGGGAATTAACTTTAAGAGTTTCATGGATATCTATTTTCAAATCTTTGTTTATACTAAAAACTACTTCAATAATATGAAAAAAACATTTATATTCTTTTTTCTTTTTTTCAAGCTCATCCTCACTTTCTTTTAATATTTAATATTCATTTATAATCTTAGACATTTAAAAAAATTAATACTTCTGCATTTTAACGATCATTAGATTAAAAAAAAACTCGGTAAATACCGGTATTATTGAATATGAAATTAAATTTAATAAAATCCAGTTCTATGGGTCGGTAGTCGAAAAAGTTAATCCTAAATATCGGTTACGTAATGAAATTCAAAAACATGGATCGTATATGAATATTTGATATTTAGAGTTATACGAGAAAAATAGATAAGAATATGAGATATAAATTGAATAGTCAAATTTATACAATGAAAAATTTGATTAAGTTATGGTATTCTATAGAAATTAAATTAGCAAATGAAATAATTTTTTTTTTTAATTTTGTTATGAAAAAGAATATTTAATTAAATGAATTGACAGAGAAAGAGGGAGAGAGAAAAAGAAAGAAAGAAAGAAAGAAAGAAAGGGAGATAGAGGGAAGGAGGGTTTAATTTATAGAATAATTAACAATTATTTAGTCAGTTTGAATTTATAATTTATAGTTTATTCTTTGATAGCATAAGATCTTTCAAACATATCATTAATTTCAGTAAGATAATAAGTACCTGGGATAATTAAATCAATTGAACCTTTTGGTTTGAAATCTTTTTTCAAATGAGCATCTTCTCTTAATTTAATTGCAAATTCAAACTCTTCTGGTGATTGTTTAACTCTATTATCTAATCTTTCTCTAAGATTTAAAACTTTATTTATATGAGAAATATCTTTTATAACTTTAATTGAATAAAAAGAAGCAGCAGAACCAGAACCATAAGAAAATATACTTAATCTTTTATTTAATAAATTTTCAGAACCAATGAAATATAAAGCAGAAGATAAAGCAGCATAAACAGAACCTGAATACATATTACCAGTATTTGTTGGTAAAGTTAAACTTGGTTGAACTTTTTTAGCTATAATTGATTTTGCTAATTTCATAAAAGTTTTTTCAATTGTTTTATCAGTTAAAGAAGCTTGATAATTAATTTTTAATAAATTTGAATCAATTTCAGGATACAAATTTGGATTTTCTTTAAAATCATTATATAACATTCTTGCATAAGTTTTTGCAACTAATTTACAAGTTGGTACATGAAATACATTATAATCAAAAAAATTTGAACCAATTATATCTTTTGAAATTGGTTTAAAATCAGAATTTGAATCTTGAATTTGAGATAATTTTTTGAAAGCTTTTTGAGAATAATGTTTATAAGCATAATCAAAAGATTTAATATAACAAGCTTGAGAATAATGACCTTGAACATAAGGATATTCAGAAAGAAAATCAGGTTTATAAAAATCATAAACATGTTCCATAAAAGAACCATGAACAGGTTCAAAAACAATTGGAGCATTTGGACCAATTAATAAAGCTACAGTACCAGCTCCACCAGTTGGTCTTGCAGCACCTTTTGAATATACAGCAATATCACCACATACAACAATTGCATTTTTACCATCCCAAGAACTTGATTCAATCCAATTAATTGAATTAAAAATTGCATTAGTACCACCATAACAAGCATTAATAGTATCTATACCTTCAACATCAGAATTACCAGATTCTTTAAAAAGTTGCATAAGTACAGATTTAACAGATTTTGATCTATCTAATAAAGTCTCAGTACCAACTTCTAATCTACCAATTGAATTTAAATCAATATTATAATTTTTAGTTAAATTACTTAAAACAGTTAAAGCCATAGAATAAATATCTTCACGATCATTAACATAAGACATATTTGTTTGACCTAAACCAATAGTATATTTACCAGTTGAAACACCATCAGCTTTTTCTAAATCAACTTGATTTACAAAAGTTGAAGGAAAATAAACTTCCATACCTAGAATACCAACATTTTGAGGACGAGTAGACATTTTTAATATGATTAATTTAAAGTAATTGGGCGGTTAATTGCAAGATTTATAAAAGAAATGAATATAAAGTGAAGAATATAGTTAAATTTGAAATTATTTGAAATTTGAAATATATTATAACTGATTAATTGATTAATCGATAATTGATGAACTTGAATGAAGATGATTTATATATATATGTGAAACAAGAGATGAATTGAAGAAGAAGAATAATAGTATTAGATTACAATAATTCGTTTAAATAGATGTAAATAGTGAATATTTATATAAAAAGTAATGAAAATGGATAAAATTGGATGAAAGTGAATAAAATTTGAAAATTGGATAAAATCGATCGATCTCATTAGCTTTTTGCGCTTAGATACGAGCGAAAGAAATAAACGAGCAATTTGAAATTATCGATTTGAATTTCCAATGCGATAGATCTTAAGACAAAGCAAAAGAGAAATTCAACGTTGGATGGCAACAGCCCTGACCACAATCCTGGCAACATTTGGAAAGTTGCAGTAGTAACGTTAACGTTAACTGAGCAAGAGATCCTGCACAGAGGCGGGAGAGCAAGCACGGACACGGAATAGCACGTGATTGAGATCACATGTCTTTGTCCGAGAATCGAGATTGGAAATGTTGCTGTTTGAAAGGAACCAAACCACTTGAGACCAAGACAAAAGATAAACAAGAAGAATGAGAAGATGAGAAGAAAGCACTTTTATTGAAGCTGAGTGTTTTAACTCTGGTCCCGCAGAGGGGAATATTCCACTCCTACTCACTGCTGTCTTTGACGGGCGTGGATAATGTCTGAGAGTAGCCATTCATCGCCCCTTCCTCTTCTTTAGCTTCTTCTTCTTCTTCTTCTTCTTCTTTTCCTTCTTCTTTTTCTTGGTCTTCGTCATAATCTCTGGTTTTGTGGTGAACCAAGATTTCTTCAACCAGTGATGCAGGGTAATTGCTTCTTTCCCCATTTTCTCTAAGATTATTCCGTAATCATACCAAGGTTAATCCGAATAAGTCAAGTTCGGATAATTTTATATCTTTAAAATACATCAAAATTTTGGTTATGATGACTACATTTTTATTGTTTAAATTAACTTTTTGAAAGAAAAGATGATTGATAAGACTCATTAAAAACAGATTGAGTACATAATGATACTCGCATATCAAATGCCTATTTGATAGCTTAATAAATGCCTTATTATGAGAAATACAGCTTCCCATCAAATCATCACAGACATTACTAGTTATTATGCTATTCCAATCTTTTCAAGCCCGTTTGAACAATTCATTGAATAGAATGTTTCTCATAAAAAATAAAAGAAACAGTTTGATTCATTTCACAATTAATCATCATAATAATCTGAATCTGAATCTATATATCCCCATTCATAATAAGAAGCTTGAGTAGATAATTCATCTACCAATTCCTCTTTTAAGTCTGGTTCATCTTTATCAATAAATATTCCATTTGTTTTTTCCATAAAATTCTTCATTGCAATTAACCAATTTCTTGATTTTTTATCATTTGTACTATATGTGGAATAAAAAATTTCTTCATTACTATTATCAAAAAGTTTATTTTTTAAATTTTTTGAAAAACTTTCATTATTTATACCTTTTTCCATTGAAATCTTTGAATTAATTTTAAAAAAATTTTTAGAATTTGAACCACCTTTTGAAATTAATTTTTCTTCATCATTTTCAAATTTCTCAATTATTTCAATCATTTTGTTATCATATTTTTCTTCAAATTTTATGAAATTATTATTTATAAAAACAGGTCTAGAAATTTGTAATTTACTAAAAATATGATAATCTTCATTAACAAATTTCTTACCTTTTTTATCTTTAACTTCAAAAATCTTATTGGAATAATCTATCTTGATTTTTATACCTTCTTTTCCATATTCATTTTCATTTTCTTTCTTATTTCCATTCATATTCAGATTCATATTTTTAATCATATTTTCTATCTGGTTTACTTCAATTATATTACTTTCAATTCCTCCAATTAAATTTCTATTCATTTCATCCCTTTTAAACATATTTTCAATAAACCTCATATCAATGTTTTTTTTCTTATTTATCTCTTTATCACATAAAGCTAAATTTAAAGTATCAAAAGTTAAATATTCTAATCCCATTAATTCCCATAAACTTTTCTCATTTAAAAAATTATCATCTTTATTTTCTTTCTGCTTATCGCTGTTCTTATCATTATTAATTATTTTTGGTATTGAATTCATTGGAAAAAATAAATTGGAATTTCTTAAATTCGATAAAATTGATTTTATTCTACTAATTAAATTTTCTTTACCAAATTTCTTCAAAATTTCAAAATTACTATAATTATCAAATAATCCAATTATAAAAATTTCTTTTTTATTGAAATAATCTTCTTTGAAATTTTCAATAATTTCATTTGAAATTCCATTGAATCCACTATCAATATAATTTAAAAAATTTAATCCTTGAAAATTATCACTTTCTTCTAAAAAAAATCTTAATTTATCTTCAATATCATAATCATTTTTATCTCCAAAACTAATTTGACTAAATTTATTCATTTCTTCAAATTCTTCAACTCCTTGATTAAAATTTTCAAATTTATAATTATTTCTATTTCCTTTTGGAAATTTTATTGGCTCATAATTCCATGATTTATTTAAATAATTATATGATTTTGGATGATATATAACTCTTGAATAATCTGACCAATATAATGTATTATCATAGTTCAAATATTCAGCATTTTTTTTAATATTATTCAAATCCATATCCTCTTGATATTTATTTCTTATAATTTTTTCTTCAGTTTGAATTTTTTCAATCTTTACTCCATTTTCATCATTATCATCATCATCATCATCATAATTTTTAAAATTATCAGAATAGTATTGATACTTGCTTAATGATCCATAACTCTTCTTAAAATCAAATAATAAAACTCTAGGATTCAAATTAACAGAATTACCAGAAACTGTCGAATTCAAAAAAATATCCGGTTCTATTACTGATTTGGATAATCCTTTTTCATAATCTAAATAACTATCTTGACCGTTAAAGAAATGGGTAGTTAAATGATTTGCACTTGGCGACAATGAAACAGTTAATATTTCTTTCATTTCAATCCAATATTGATAAAATTCCAGATACAATTCAAACTCTTTAATCGAAGAAATACTATTTTGCAAAAATTTTTTCACTCAATCATAATATTTTTATTTGAATTTTAAACTCCTTTAATTAATTTTATTTGAAAAAAAAAAAGATTTATCAGATATCGAAATTTAATTTAAAGTTTGATTTTACATTACATCCTACATCTATACAACGCGTAGTTTTTAACTTAAAATTATTTTCAAAACACGAAAAATATAAGTATAATTCAGATTTAATTTGTTTATTTAACCAATTATTGATCAATTTTAAATAATACTTTTTTCTTTCAAATAAAATATATTATTCAGAAGTAGTTTTAACATGGATGGTCATTCTGTAAATCTGAAAGACAAAAGTATAGTGGGCAATGAAGTTGAAATCAATGAAACAAGTATTTTGAAAAATATAGAAAAAGATTCAAAAAAATCCTCAATTGAAGAAAAAGAAGATACATTTAACAATGAAATCGGTGAGGATATTCTCAATACAATTGATGACACTCCAGAAGAATTGAAGGATTCACATAATGATGATAACAGTGACGTCGATAATCTCGATGCTGACGAGGAAGATATTGTTGATTTTGATAAGTTAGATGAAATGGTAGATAGTGAAGAAGAAGATCCAAATGAATTGATAGACATGGATGCTGATGAAGATGAACAGGAAGAATCAGATAGTGAAAATGGAATAGTAGAAAAACTTCGAAGTACTGAATTTGATGAAGGAAGTGACATAGATATAGATACAGATATCGAAAGAGATGGTATTAATGCTATTGATATTGAATCAGACAAGGAAAGTAATAAAAATAAAGATAAACACTCGAAGAAATCTTTGCATTCACACAAATCAAAAAAATCCAAGAGGAAAAAAATTAAAAGAGAATCAATTCACAAGAAAAAAGAAAGCCCTATTGATATAGAATCATCTGGTGATGAAGCTCCAAGCCAACCACTTTCAACCTTATTCGATGATAATCTAATCATTCACGAACCAGAAAAACCTAGAGAAAGTCAAATAAAACAAAAAGAAAAAAGATTCGACTTTCAAATTGAAAACAGAAAGTCCCCACAAAAACCTATAACTTCCTATCAGGGATTATATGATAGACTTCTTGATGACGAAAAACAAAATGTTAAGAACTTCAAACTTTATCAAAAATTTCAGTTATATCAAAAAAGGTATGGTTCATATCATATAGATCCAGACTTAATTGGCAATCCTGATGAAGAGAATGCCAACAAATTTCAAAAGAACTATGAAATATTAAATAATTACTTTAATTCTTTTTCAAAACCTGCTTTCAAGATTTTTGAGCAAGAGTATAAAAAGTACCATAAACAGTATAGGTTGAAACAAAAATCATTAAAATGGGATAGGTACTATTTGTTAAAAGAAAAACTAAAAGGCCTCAAGATCAAACCATTTTCTCAATCATCTACGTTATGGAGCCAGGGTAGAAAATATTTAACCATCAATAAATTTGGAAAAGTTTGGATTGAGACAAATACTCAAGCTCCAGTTATAACATTTGAAAGTTTCAATAGTTCTTTAATCAGAAATTATCATTTTAACAGTGAGCATATTTATGATATTGGATTTTTGAATGAGAAGGGAATTTTACTTGCTACTTCAGGTTTTTATGATTTAGCAGAAAATGATTTAAACGTATATGAATTGGTTCGATTGAAAAGAAAATTAAAAATTCTATTCAAATACCATAATAATAATAATTCAATCAAATATGAAATTGAGGATCATCAAGAAGATTTACAATTGACTCTAGAGGTTGCAAAAAATGAATTTATAACATCATTAACAGTGGTTAGTAGTGTGATTTTTATTTTTACGTCTTACGGTAAAGTATTAAAATATAATTTAAAAACCGGTTTACCAATTGGAATAGAAAAGAAATCAATTGTTTTGGCAGCAATTGGAAATGAAAACTTTTTGTTTACAATTAACGTAAGAAATAGAAATTCATACAAACTCACGTATGATTATATTTTTGTTGATGATAAAAATCATTATAAAGAGTATGTCTTAGTGAAAGAAGCTATATTGAACATTTTAAGTAATGATGCTGAATATGAAAATGATGGTTATGAAAATACTTATAGTTATAAAGATTATGAGAGACAAGAAAAACAGAGCAAAAAACACGAGACTTCAAAAAGAGGAAAAAAAAGAAAAAAGGATTTAGTCAAAGAAGAAACAGAAGAATTTTTAAGAGAAAAAAATTATCTCAAAGAGAATTATTTCAAAACTATTTTTTTTGATGAAAACAATGTGCCATGTATAATCGCGAATGATAATTTTTTATACATGATCAATGTTATTAACATTCTTTCTGATACTCATAGTGAGAATCAATTAATCCCTGTATTAAACATTGCTGAATTATTTAATAAATATAATGAATTTAATGATGATCTAAAAATTTTTCCTATTGGAATAATTGAAAACAATTTGCAGTGCTTGATATTTAAGACATTTTTGAATGATGAAAACACAACTGAAAATTCTTATAATTCAAAAAGAAATAAAATTTTTGCTGAAGCAAGAAGAGCTATGATTGGCTCTGGACGTGGCCATCCAAAGGAAGGAATTTTAAAGATACTGAACATGGGACCTCCATTTTTGAAGCAAAATACGACCTTTAAAAACTTTGGGATTGTTAAGAATTTGAAATTTAGTTCATATATTAGAAGAAAATATTTCAATTCGGGCTACATCAATAGTAACTCTTCAAATATTGTTACTAATCTATTAAAAGAAGGTAAGGATACTGAAAATCAAGAAAAATTCAACAATAAGGTCGACTCCGTAAAAGGATATTTTGACATGATCAAAAACAAAGACTCAAATATCAAAGAAATTATCGATAAGCATTTAATTTCAATAAACAGTGATTTCTTCGAGAAATTATTGATTAAAGAAATAGAGGAACAAAATCAGAATAACAATGGACATAATGAGGATCATGATGAGAAAAAAAATGAGTTGATTAATCTTAAATTGAGCTACGATAAACAGTTGCTTAGGATTTTCATGAATTTTTGTAAAGAAGGTAAAGTGGGCTTGGCCATTGATTCGGCAAACAATTTGAAGTTGAAAGAAAGTTTCAATGCAGCTTTGAAAATTTCAAGCATGATGGGAATCGATGTACTTAATGATGAGTTAAGAAAAATTCAAAGTAGGTTGAGCTAATATATTACGTAAAAAAATTTATGCAGTTTTACCATTTTCATCCAATAAATTTCATCTATTCAAAAGATATTGCTTTAATAGGTTTGACGGAATCTAATGTGGGAATTTTTTTGCTTAAAATGAGATTTACAAATTATTGAACTTTTAACGAGAATTTGATTTTTTATTGACTATAAAATACCAATTTTTTTTGTTTCATATCAGACAATCCTATAATGATAATAGATCTTCATTGTCAGGGACTTTATAAATTGAAATCTTTTGTGAATTTGGATCTTTTATAATAATAAATTTAGCATCACCACTTTTTTCACTTTCAAGATCCCATCCATTAATGATATCAATAAAACTTTTTAAAATACCCCAACCGTTACCAAGATTTAATTTCATTTGCATAGCTAAATCTTTTGGAGTATAAGTAACAACATCTAATAAATTATGAGAATCATTTTTTTTATAATTGATTCTTGAGATAAAACCAATTTTCATTAAGGTTACATCAGTTAATAAAGATCTAATTGTCCATTTAGAAAATTGATTAATATTTTTCTTTAATTCAGCAGCAATAATTGCACCTTTTTGAGTTTGTATTTTTTCATTCCAATCTAATTTTGGATTTGGTTTATATTGATTAATTGCATGAATTGAAATTGGTTTAGAATTGAAAATAGCAGGAATTTCAGTTCTAACAATAATTTTAAGATTATCATCATCTTCTTCTTCATCATCAGTATCATGATGTAAAGTTAATTTTGTTTGTTTTTTAGAACTTTTTCTAGTAATTTGACCAGAATTTGGTAATTTGAATAATTTATAATTGTAAGTTTTTGGAACAAATAAATTATCTTTTGTTACTGGAGTTAATTTTTTATCAAAATTTGAAGTTAAATCGAATTTTTTTAAAAGTTGTTTATCGAAAACTAAGGCTGAAGATAATAATGAATTATTTAAGATTGTGGATTCATTTGATAAGTTTGCAGAAGAATTTATATCAGTTGGATCTACATTAATTGAAGCTTGAGATAAATAATGATCATTTTCATCAACAGTGATTGGTTCAGGTAATGAAGATGGTCTTTTATCAAAAAATAACTGATTATTTTTTTTTGTAACAATAACATCCCAAGAGAAATTTGATTTATGGGCTGACATAATTTGAGCTAAGATTGAGTCAGTTATAAATACATCAGCTCTTTCATTTTTAGAAAATTGATTTAAATTTGGATCTTGAGAAGTTGTTGGAGAATTGAAAATTGGTTTAATTGAATTAACAGGCATTTTAATTGGTTTTCTATTAATTGAAGATTTTTCATAAAGATTTTTATTATAAACTAAAGAAGAACCCTTTGAAGTTAAAACGATAGAATCTGTTAAACTAACTTCAAGATTTAATTTATTTAATTTATTAAAATCAATTGTAGTGATTAAATTCCAAGATTCATTGATTTCAATAGAAGATTGTTTTAATTTATCTTTTTCTGAATTATTATACCAATATGGTTTATAATTACCTTGATTTGGACGTCTATTATTATAATTATTATTATTATTATTATTATTGTTATAGTTATTATTATTATTTGAATTATTATTACCTTGAGAATTATTTGAATTATTACTAAAGGCACCAGTACCTTGAGGTTTACTATTTCTATTAAATCTACTTTTTAAAACTCTTTGTCTATATGGTTGTTGTTGTTGAGCTTGAGGTTTATTTGTAGTTGCAGTTGAATCAACAACTTCAAAACCAGAAACTTTTTCATTATGATTACTTTCAGCTGCAAATTTTGAAGCAGAAGAAGCACCATATGCATGAAATGGATCTCTTTCTTTCTTTCTTTCTTTTTGTTTCTGTTCTTGAATAGATTGATTTGCATCAGAAGAAATAAAATCAGCTGCTTTTCCTAATTTATCAGTTTTTGAAAAAGGAGCATATGGAACATCATTAAATTTTAAATAAGATGGAACAACCTTTGGTGGACCCCATGGATTCTTTGCTGGAGGTAATGTATCCAATGAAAATGGTAGTGACAGAGACATTTCTTAATATTTGATTGAAATATATTACTGTTTCTTTGAAATTTCAGTACAATTTATTAAAAGTATTGATAAATCTTTCAATTTCTGATTATCTTGTTACTACTCCAAATTTAGATTGTATGTGTCTGTAGTGTTCGTTAAATGAAAAATTTTCTGATTTTCCCAAGTGTGATATTGACTATTATGTAATGACACGTGACCAAGTTTGTATTTTTATTCGATTACAAAGCAGGAAAAGAAGAGTAAGATTTTGAACCTGATGGAAGTGGTAAAATTGGTGAAATTGGTGGAATTGGTGGAAATAATCGAAATAAAGAAAGAAGAAAGAAGAAAAGGATAATGATAAAATAATGATAAAAGTGTGAGACATTATTGTGGTATTGTCAACTTTTTTTTTAATTTCGAATGTAAAGTTCTTTTGAACTTTTAGAGTCTATGATAGTTGTTTGATTTGTATATTTGTTGATGGATATCAACTCATTACTATATAGATATATACAAGGACTTATAAATATTATTTATAAAACTTAGTTAAATTAATTGATATCTGGGTTTGTAGCAAGGTAATCAACAGCTTGACCAACAGTTTTGAATTCATCTGCAATTTTATCAGGAATTTCAATATCAAATTCTTCTTCAATAGCAACAGTTAATTCAACAACATCTAAAGAATCTAAACCTAAATCTGAAAATGAATCATCAATTTTAATTTCAGCTGCTTTTGCATGATTTTTAACAACTTCTAAAACTCTTGAAGTAATATCATCTTTTGATAAACTTGAATAAAATCTAGAATTGAAATTGATTCTATTATTTTGATTACTATTATAATTTGAAATTGAATATAAAGAACTTGAAGTAGATTTTAAAAGACTTAATTGTGGTTTAACAGTACCATTAGTAAATTTTGCACTTTGAGTAGCATAACGAGGTAATGAACATAAAGCAAATCTGAACATTTTTGATAAATAGAAAAGTTATTATGAATATAGAATATTGAAAATAGGATTCTTATGATAATTATTATCTTCTGTCTTAAGTGAAAATTAATTTATTAAAATAATTACTAAAAACTGCTTTTTGATTGATTGAGTTTGTTAATATTCTTTCAGTTAATTCTTTCTTTGCAATTGCAATCCTGAGATTCACAGCGCTCGCTCCAATCGAAAGAATAATATCAATCCAGCCCGCATAGAACAGAAAAGCATGGAATTCCTGTTTTCCGTTGCAATTGCAAATGTTTTAACAAAAACCGGAACTCAACGGCGGGTTATAAAATAGGTGTATCGGAGATAACTTTTTTTAGGTCATTGCGGATTTAACCATTTTCGGAATATAAAATATAATACTTCAGATGAATTTGAATTTTTGAATAGTAATTTTAAAACAACTATGTAAAGTAACTTCATTTGAATCATAAAAAGTGGAAATTTATTATAAAGAACCAGAAAATATTGAATAAAAAACAAACAGAGAAAAAAAAAGATGCTCAAGCCAAAATGTAACTAATAAAATAAAAAAACAAATATGAAAAATTGAAAGTAAAGGTAACCAAAATAAAACAATATTAAATGCGAAGAATTGAAATTTTTGAAAAAAGCAAAAAGTACAAAACAAAAGAATTGAAATTAATTTTAATTGTGATTATTAAAGACTAATCTGGTAGTTGATTCATTTTCCATATCATCATTATGATCATTGTTATTATTTAATGAATTATTAATTATACTTTCACCATCAGCCAGGTTTGTATTACTACTATTTATTGAAGCATAATCTCCATTATTATTATAATTCATATTTGATGAAGAATCATTCTTGAATATTTTACCGATAAATCCTTTAACAGATTCAGAACCTCTTCTTATTGAAGATTTCACACTTGAATTTGCTCTTTCATTTGATTTAAATAATAAAACTTCTTGATAATTTGGTGGTTCAATATCATCTGAAGTTATTTGACTAATTTGACTTACTGAGGTTGTCATTGGAGCACCAGTTAAATTACTTGAAATATTATTAACATTACTTGAATTTAAAAATGAAGAATTTGATGGAATCATTGCATTTTGTCTAAGTAAAGCAGCTTGTGAAGGTTTTGATTTAGCTAATGGATTTTGAAAATTATTATCAAATGAACTTACAAATGAACTTGTTTCATCAAATGTATTATTACCAATTTCCAGATCAACATCATTTCCTTCTTGATCATTTAAATCATTTGAATTATAATCATAATTACTATCATTATTATTATTATCTTCATTAGATTCTAAAGTTGGATAAATACTATTAGTACCATCATTAAATAAATTTTTCATTTCTTCTAATTTAACATTTGCAGTTTCAGGTAAATAAAGATAAAATACAATAAAACTTAAAAAACAAGAAGTTGAAGGTATTAAATACATTTTCCAACCTATTGATTCTTGTAAAATTGGAGTTAATTCACCAACTAACCAATTACAAAACCAATTTGCACCAGTTGATAATGAACAACCAATACTTCTAACAGAAACTGGTAAAATTTCAGGACCTAATAACCAAGCTAAAGGACCAAAACTAAAACCAAAACCTGCATTAAATATAACAACAAAAAGAACAACTAAAATTGGAGTTAATTCAATATTTATATAAATTAAAAATGAAATTGTTAATAAAGAAAATCCCATAATTAAAGCACCAGATAAAAAAATTGGTCTTCTACCCCATTTATCAACAGTATACCAAGGTATAATTGTTGAAGATATATAAATTAAAGAATTAAAACCAGTCATTAAAACAGCTTCTCTACCTAACCAACCAGCTTGTTCAAAAACCATTGGAGCATAATATGAAATAATATTAATACCATTTAATTGAGCAAAAGCTAAAGCGGAAATTGATAATAAAACTCTTTTTTTATAAACTTTCCACATATATGAATAAGATTTTTCACCTTGTAATCTTTGAATTAAAATATCATGCTTTATAGCTTTATATTGATTTCTTGCTTTTAAATCATTTACATTTCCATTTGATTGTAAATCTGCAATAACAATTAAACCTTCAGTATCATGATCATTATTTAATAACCATCTTGGAGTTTCACAAATAAAATAAGAACCAAAAAATAAAAAAAATCCAACAAGAGATTGTAAAGATAATGGAATTCTCCAAGATTTATTTTTTTTTAAATTAAAACAAAAAAAATCAACCCAAACAGAAGATGCATAACCAATAATATTACCAGTGAATTGCATACAACCTAATTTACCTCTATTATTTTCACTTGAAATTTCACTTGAAAATACAGGTACAACTACAGTTAAAATACCAATTGAAATACCTGAAATAATTCTACCAATTATTAAATCAGTCATTTTTATTGCACAAGTTTGAATTAAACCACCAATTATAAAAATTAAAGCACCATATCTTATAGTTTTTCGTCTACCAATTTTATCACATAATCTTGGAACTAATAATGAAGAAACTAAAGCACCAATTTCTAAAATTGCAACCATTGTACCAATAGTTTTTGAATCTGGATTATTAAAATAATTTTTGAAATTTTTTCCAGTTATTATTGCAGACATTACACCTTGATCATATCCAAATAACCATACACCTAAAGACACGAAAAATGAATTAAAATACAATAAAGTTGTACCTATTAGTATACTAGGATTATCTATGGATGGATCTATTATTAAATCCTGATCTGACATTTTTAATAAGAATTATGTCAATATCAAAATGGAAACTTGGAAACCCAATAAAAAAAATTATACAAATAATGTTTACAGAATATGATTTTTCAAAACTTTGAATAAAAATCTAAGGAATAAAACAATAATGGGAATATAAACAGTGAAAATATTAACGATACAATAATGCCAAAGACTTGAACGAAGAAAAGTGATAAAAGTCAAGAAACAAAGAATTACTTTAATCAAAGTTACGAGGTGATGATTATATTGAATAGTAATTATTATTGAACTCAATAAATAAAATGAATAAATAAATAATGAATAATGAATAATAATCAATAGCAGTAAATGGGTCTTACCGGTAACGTTAAAGGTAAATAAACTGTCAACACGGGCACCTGACAATACTACGAGTTTACTGCTGGTAGCTTCATAACAAAAGATAAAACCCTCAAGATACACCGCAGTAGAAAAATGCAAAAGAACTTGCTATGACATCAGCTTTACACTTTAAAAAGAGCACAATCCTGTGTGTCTACGTACTGTCAACCATTTCCCCTCAGCCTCAACACATTCTCCAGCCATTTATTTTATTAAAAATACTATTTTGCAACTGTGGCGTTTGCTGCTTTATATCTGTTAGGATAGGACATTCTTTGCCCCACACAATCTCTGTCCTAAGTGAAATTTAGCTTTTTTATAGTTTTTATACAGTTTATACAATTTATACCGGCACTGTAATGTTACTGTATATTTAAATAGATATTTGTGTTTAATTCCAATAACAAAAAGTTGGTTTCAACTTTGGACTTAGTTTTTAGACCTCAAAGAGACTTACAAGCAAGCTTAGGATAATCTTACCGAGAATTAATTGTTTCAGAATTTTTTAACTAAAAGATTTTAAAGAATGGATAAGAAAAACTTTTCTTTTTTTCGATTCCGAAATGTAACATTTTTTTATATTTGAAATCCATAAAATCTTTAAATTTGAATTAGGTTTTTTAAAAATTGGCAAGTTTATCTATATGAGCTTTTTTATTAATTGTTAAAAAAAATTATTTGAAAAATAACCGTGAAAAACAAAAGAAGCATACCAAAAATTGAGTAGAAATACTTAAAACAGAACAGAATAGAAAATAAAAAAAGTAAATAAAAAATTATATTGCATAAGAGTTAAGTCAGTTCATATTAAAGAAGAAGTTTTAATAGTACATAAATTCTTAATAATATCAATTCATGGAACCTTTAAAGAAATTTCTTTACCATAATCTGAATCTGTAATTTCTTCAGATAAATTTTCTCTTGCAATCACATCCACATAAAATTGCAGTATTTAAATAAGCATCATGATTTATAAAATTATTAGATTCATTAACTTTACCTTTTAATAAAACACCAATTATGGAGAAATGATACCAATAATAGCTCTAAAAGTCCAAATCATTCCAAATGAAACATTTAATTTTCTTAAACCTACAACTTTTGGAGTCATTGAACTAAGACATGACCAAACATAACCCATGAATCCACCAAGAAATAAACCAAGCATTAATGCAGATGAATAATTTTTACCTAAAATCCATAAAGTAAATGATAAAATTGAACAAATTATATAAACAAAAATTCCAGTAGTTATTGAACCAAAAATATCACCAAAATGACCTAAAAGTGGTCTAAATATTAATGCTCCAACACCAATCATTGTTGAAGAAACTGAACCTTGATGATTAGAATATCCTAAAATTTGTGTGAAATCACTAATAACATATTGTATTATTACATATGCAAATATTATACAAATTGTAAAACCAATAACTAACCAAAATCCTTTATTTTTTAAAACTTCAATATCAATAATTTTAATTTCAGGTTTAATTTTTTTAGATCTATCTCTTAATAAAAGAACGGAAGATAAAGTTAATACTAAACATACAATTCCTTGAATTCTTAAAGCCCATTTATAACCAATATTATCAATTATTGTACCAGTAACTAAAGAAAAAAAAATACCCCCAGTACCGGAACCACTTGAAGCAATACCATTTGCTAAAGATCTTTTTTTTTTAAACCATTGTGGTAAAATTGTAATTACAGGTACATAAGTAAAAGCTAAACCATAACCTTGTAAAAGTCCCTGAGTTAAATATAATTGCCAAATTCTATTTGAACTTGCAAAACTAGCTAGTAACATTGCAAGAAATTGTAAAAAACCTCCAATTATTACAACAGCTTTAAATTCTCAAAGTCCTGTACAAAATGTAATAAATGGTGAAAATATAACACCAATACCAAATGCTAAACCTCCAATTGCAGCAAAATCTAATTTTGTAGCATTTTCAAAAACATTATTATTTAAATAATATGCTAAAAAGACACCATATGAAGAATTAGCACCCCAAGTTATAAAATAAATAAAATGAACTGCAACTACAACAACCCAACCATAACCACCATCAGGAACTTCAAAATCTTGTTCTTTTTCTTTATCAAGATTTTTTTCTACATCCGTTTCTTGAGTAATGATATTTTTCTCTTTTTTACCCAAAGTATTATCTTCAACACTTTCCAATTTGTTTGAAACAGAGTTTAATTTATTTTTTGACATTTTGAATTTGCCTTTTATGATTATTTATAATTTTGAGTGCTATATCCGATTCTTTATTTTTTTTCTGGTAAATCTTTCAATAATCATAATACGGTAGTATCGCTTTTAGTGATAGTTTCAAAACTGTCATTTACTAAATTCAAGAAAATTTACAGAATATTTCATCTTTCAGTCTTCTATCTAAATAATCAATCTTTTGAAAAATATATATCAAAATTGAGAGTCATATTTGATAAAAGATTGATTCATATGAGTAATAACCTACTATAATTTTCAAATATCAAAAAAAAAGCCGGTGAGCTTTAAACTTCGGGTTATCTGAGATCAACTAAAGTTCATCCACAGTTATCATAAAGGTAAACCGGCCAAGGTTTCTTAATCCGGACACTAATGCTCTGTGTTTGTGTAAAAATAATACAAACAAGTCACGAGACCCAAGTTATTTTCACCAAAATCTTTAGCAGAAACTCTAGATTTTATTGTCCCCAGCTAAGTTGAACAGCTGAAAGCCCAAAAGCTTGTTTTTCCAATGCCAGAAGTCCCTGATAAACTCCAGCAAATGACGGAAAGTCATTCCGGAGAACATCCCAATTCTTTTGCAAATATTTTCACTATAAAAAAGTTAAACATTAACTCAGAGTCTGAGTTGTGTTCTAAATTATCTGGACTGTCCAAGTTCTCTAGCTTCAGAATTGCTCAAGTGGTTAAATAACGTGTAAGCGGGTTAAAAATTCTAGAAGACCCCTAATCAAGGGTCCAAACACTTTTGGAGTTCCTGTCCCGTGATTTTTATTTTTTTGGCACGAAACAAACCAGTCAATTTTAAAAACCAGCCTCAAACAGGCCACACTGTTACACCTTTTTTAATTTAAAATAATTTTGCTTCTATTTCGAATCGATTGTCTGGATGTAATGAATGGGTCTATCTAGATGATATTAAATGAGATTATTTATTTATTGAAGCTATATATTACGAATTACTTAATTATTAGAATATTATATTAATTCTAATCATCAAGGGTTTACTGATTTATGTAAATCGGATAAATCCTATGAATTGATTAGTAATGACACCTAATGCGGATTGACCCATTAGTGTTCACTACACTGGATATTGAACCTCTGACTCCAGGGTTGCGGATCATCTGTGGGGTTGATATTGATTGGACTAGAAGCCATCATTGAAATATATATAAAGCAGACTATATAAAGCATATAAAGTAATTATTTTAATATTTCAATTGAAATTTCTGAAAAAATTGAAAAATAAGCAATATAGGAGCAAAAGTAGTACCTAATCTTACCCAAGATGGAATTTAAACCAAAAATCTTTCTTCTATTCTTATCATTAGCAAATCTTTGTACTATATTCAAATACCTCAAATCTACATATTTTTTGGTTTCTTAATATAATTTTCCATTATCAATTAAAGATATTTCAACTTTGAAAAAAAAATTTAAATGGTTTTTGAAATTGATTTCTTCATTAAATTATGAGTTCTTCTGCTTAAGTTTATTTGAATTTGAACCAATTTTGATAATATCATATTTAATAATCACAATTTTGATATATTCCTTAATTTTATCTATTTATAAAAATAATTTTTTCCTTAAAATTTTCAATTATTTGAAAAATAAAAAAATTGATAGAATTATGAAGTATATAAATAAAAAAATAGCTGATGTTGATTGTCGTGAATACCAGAATTTTTGGAAATATATATAGGTTATAGGAATAGAAACATCAATACCTTCAACACCTCAAATATTTGAATCGTGTGAATTAAATATTAGTTATCCTATTAATGACAATACATCTTTTACAAATTTTTTATCAATTGCTGGATTTCCAATACGTTTCAAATTTATTGATAATAAAAAAGATGAACGTGATTCAAATAATATTATTGTTATACCACCAATAGATTCTAATCAACTTCATGAATTTTATATTCAAAATTTAATATTGAATTTATTTTTCTTAAATTCATTTGTTTTTGAAATAATTTTATTAATAAGAATGAAATTATATATTATTGTACCATATGAGTTTTTAATTTTTTTATTTACTATTTTCTCAACAACAATCGATAATCGTAAAATTTCAAATGAAAAAGCTAATTACTCATTTGATTTAAAAAGGGATTTTCTCACTGAATCTGAAAACGATTCTTTCACTGAATCTGGAAATGATTCTCCCAGTGAATCTGAAAATGATTCTCTTACTTACTCTACAAATGATTCTATCGAAAATAGTTTATCTTCGGATGAAAATAATAATGATAATTTTGATGACAATTATTCAGATAATGCTGATACACTAGTCAACCAATAATTATTTTTTAAATTAATAAAAATATAAGCAGTATATATTCCTTTTTAACTACGACGTAAATAAATACATTTTTTTAAATTCCTTTTATTCAAATACAAAATTGATATCATTTACTACAATTAAACTTTCTCTTTGTTACTATTATACCTTGCCAAAGTAAAAAGTAACAATTAGTTTTGCTTTATAAAATAGAAAAAATGAAATAAGTTCACTTCTTTTTGTAACTTTGTAATAAAATTCTTTTGTTTTATAATTCTTGTATAATTTTTTATCATTTATCAAATGCTGAATATTAGAGAATTTTTTCAATTCATTTTGATTTATTCCCAAGTATATATTATAATAAATTTGGAATTGGAAAWTTATTAAAACCGTGGAAAGAAAGAACGAAACTATTAATAGAATTCCAGAAATTTTATTTTCATTGTTTGATATTAAAGTTTTTACAAAATACAATTTAAGTTTCATGATTAATTCAAATATCATCTCCATAAAAATTCAAATATTATTCCCATAAAAATTCGCTTTAATTCTTCAGGAATATTCTTAAACACTTAATCTTTTTTTAAAAAAAAATCGCTGCCAGTTAATTTACATCAGATATATAAACAAACAAAAATAGCTCAAAAACGTTACATTTTTTAAAAACAACCATTTTTCACATTTCTTAAATCATAGAAATATTTTTATAATTAGAAATTTCTCTAAGAGTATTACAATTTTTTTTTTATCTATGTTTTTGATGGAAATCATACACCTTATTATCTACCAACTTTACAATATCACCAAAAACTTATCAAACAGAAATTAGTAAATTACATTTTATAACAAGCAAACACTATTTCATAAAGGAATAACAAACACCAAAAATTCTTTATTTCACAAATTGAAAGGTGAACTTCATTCCTCCTCTTCTTTTTTATACCCTCTTACTTGAATAGTAACTAATTTATTTGCCATAGGCATCAATTAAACTGAATTGTGCTCTTGCATCAATCTCTTCTTCGGATTCTCCAGAGTTATAAATTCTTTTGATGAATTCGAACATAGATTCTTTTGGCATTTCTGTTTTACCTCTTCTACCAATACTGAATTCTACAATATCATCAGATTGAGGATCTTTTATAACAGTTCTATTTATATATTCATTTTTCTCCATATTTTTAAATAAATCTTCTAAAGTTGCAATTTTATTAGAAAGGATTAATCCATCTAATTGATCATTAATATCCTTTAAACCAAAATTCAAAGATAATAATTTGAGTAATTCATTCTGATTTATATGATTATTCGAAAGTACAATTATACTTAAAATTATTAAAATATATCCATTATATATCAATTCACTACTATTTGTTGGTAAATGATTATAATCTAATGCTCTTGATGATATTTTTTCATTTTCTAAATGATCTAAATTAATGAAAAAATCTCTTGCACTTTTATTCCAAATTTTACCTAAAATATGTTTATCCTTAAGATTTAAATCAGAAACTAAAATATATGATTTTTGATAACTTTTTTGTCCCAGATTTTCATTTGGGTTTTCTTCTTTACTGTTATTATTATTATCACCATCTTCATTATAATCCTCATCGTCAACTTCTTCTTCATGCCCTTTACGAGCCTTTTTTCTTCTACTATTTTTATCGGCTTTACTACTTTTAGATTTACCTTTAGCCTTATTTCTATTTAGTTCATTTTTTATAATATCTTTATCATTTTCTTTCAACGGTAATAGAAACAACTTCATACCAAAAATTTCTTTTAACAAAACCTGAGCTTTATTGAAAACAGTATCAAATTTTATTTCTTTGAAAGTTTTGTCTTCCCAAACTATTTTTTGTAATTGACTTCTAGTGATTATAGATCTTTGAAATTCTAAAGCTAAAACCCCTCTTATTAGCTTATAAGCCATTTGTGTAAAGGGATCAATAGATCGTTGCTCTTGAGGTGAATAAGTAGTTTCATCACCATACGAACTATCATCAGATATATCTTGGACAGGTTCTGTAGCTGCTTGTGATCCTTCATGTTCAATAAAATCATCATCATCATTATCAATAACTCTTTGTCTCTTGCGAGCTGCTCTTCTAGATCCTGACATTTTTTTTTACTTATTAATCTCAATGAAAGTGATGCTTAATTTGCAAACAGATATTTCATAAGTTGAGCTACTTGTTTCATAATTATGCTTTCTCTGTTTAATATACAGGTAAATGTTTTCATTCAAAACACGAAAATGAGTTTAAACTGAAAAAATATAATTTCACTTGAGTTATTCAAACGCGTTCAAATTAGCAAAATCACGTTTAATTATGGGGCCAACTATACGGGTTTCTTCACCACTTTTCTTTTATGTGTTCGGTGACTACAACTAAAAGTGACCTGCAGCCATAAATACTGGGATTAACCTTTTAAAAAAAGTTAGCTACAACAATCAAATTGATTTTTTTTCAAAATTTCAAAAGAATAACTCTTTGGAACTACATCAAAGACTGGCCTTTAGAAACAATTACAAAAAGAAACAAAATCCATTACTCGTTACATTCTCTAAAAAAAGTACAAATTCAGCTTGCTCAAAAAGTAATAAGCCTTTTCAATTTTTCTTTGAAATGATTAACTAGTCAGTCATCAACTATATTTGGAATAACCAGGCTGAGGAGGCATTGATGCCCCAGGTCCATTATTATTTCTCATAGTTGGTCCATAATTATAACCATTTGGCCCATTAGGAATATTTGGCCCTTGCATATAACCATTATGAGGCATTTGATAACCTCTTGGTATAAATGTTCCATTAGAATCCATCATCCCAGAATCCATTGCCATCATATTTGGCATATTTCCAGGCATTCCCATTCCATATGGAGGCATATTTCTCATATTCAAAGGATTATATTGCATTGGTCCCATAGCTGGAGGAAAACTTCCGTAAGCATAACCTGCTGGAACAAAAGGAATACCACCATACTGAGCGCCATTCATAGCACCTTCAAAGGGAGGTCCACCTCTCATCATTGGCATAATTTGCTGAGATGCCACGGGTGACATATTATTAGCTATATTATTTTCAGTATGACGACGATTATTACTGTTATTGGAGTTTCCACCATTGGACCCATTTCTACTATTGTTACTACCAGTACTGTTTGATTTACTAGTATTAGCAGTGTTACCACCACTCACACTATTACTATAATTATCGCTGCTGTTGGGTATAATATTGATATTGCTATTTCCCACATTACTTATTGGAGTATTGATATTTAGCCCATAACTATTTAGTTCTTTGTTACTATCACCACTATCATCTTTGAGAATCATGTGCGGAGAGTAATTGTTCTGATGAGTTGCAATAATCACATCATCAGGTGGCAATAAAGTTACATATGATTCAGGTATAGTCTCTGGCCAAGTAGGCTTGGTATTATATGGCCTTTCTATGACATTGTAAAACATTTCATCAGGATGTTCTATTCTTGATTGCAAAAACAAATTGAAATTTTGTCCCAAAATTGGCTCTTTTGTACCATCTGCTTTAGGTACCTTGGTGCCATAATATTGCTGGGCAAATGAATTAGTTCGCTTAGAAAAATGGGTAGTACGATTATTAGCTGTACTTGAGTGTTGCAGAGAAGGTGAGGCCATTCTAGAAAAAGTACTCATAGGAGAGGAATGAACAGAGGAAGGGGTGAAAGAAGCTGCAGCTGGATTAAGTTTTATTTGTCTAGTTGGTTCGGTTTTTCTTAAAAATTTATTCGTAGATTTCTGTGGAGATGAAGTCTTTGAGGAACTATTGTTGCTAAGTGATGAATTATCTGAACTTTTCGGTTTAGCAGGCAACTTAGCATCAATCTTAATAGGTGTAGATTCATCCGAGGTCTTTGAAGCAGCAGAAACGAGAGTTGCACTTTTGGCATCGATTTTATTTGTGGAAGTGGCAGATCTGCCAACTGAAGATGGCAAACTCTTAATATTAGATGATATCTCATTTGTAGAGGAAGGAATTCCAGCATTTTCTACTGTTCCAAGTTTGCCAACGGCCATTTGTTTTTTGATGATTTCTTCTTGCTTTGTTTTATCTTTTGTCAAAATAGATACTAGATCGGGTGGAAATTTTTGAGGAACTTTAAAAGTTGCAGCAAATTCCTTCAAGGAGTTTATTTCTGATTGTGCATTTATTCTCAGAGACTCATTTGGAAAATGCCTTAGATGACTATGAACATGAGGATTGTTAAAATTTCTATGTCCAACTGATTTTGGTAGTGGTCTAACTTTTTTCAAATCATTTAGAATTGCAGTCCTAGTGGCTGCTGAAACTTTAGAGCTATTAGATCTATCTTTTTCAGTGAGAGAACTAATAACACCTGGGGTTGCAGGAATAGATTTTGGTAATTCATTACTAGAAAATGATCTTTTTTCTAAATCACTTACTTTTTCAGTAAGAGTAGGAAGTTGTTCGTTTGATTTGTTTTGATCATAATCTTTGATATCCTTGGAGAATGATAATTTCTTCTTTAAGGGAGCTTTTTTTAAAGGGATTGCTTCAACTGGATGTTCAAATTTTTCAATTAAAGGGGATAAAGAAGAAAATTTTGCTGCAAATTTAACCTGAGAAATACTGGATTTGGCCTTAGGAGCTGTGGAGCTTGCGACACTTGAGACAATTGCAGGGTCTAAGTTATGAATTTCAGCTCTTTGTTTTGGTGGTATATATTTTGAAGTTTTACTTGGCTTTAAATTAGTGGGAGGTTTAGAGTTTCCAAATGATTCACCACTTTTTAATGTTGCCATCAATTCTTCACCTCTTCTATCCACACCAGAGTATTTATCTTCTTCATCAAGATCAACATCCAAAAATATGCCACGATCTTCTGCAATTACAGGATTATTTTCATGAGATTGACCTTCAATTTCTTGGGCAATACGATTAGCTTTTGCTAATCTTTCATTGAAATCTGGAGTATTAGTTGAGATTTTAGTTGTATATAAATTTTCATCAAATGAAGAACGAATACCAAATTTTTTTTCATTTACAGCAAATTGATCCCATTGAGCATTACTTGAATTTTCATTGAAATCAAAATCTTCTAGGGAACCATCTAAGGCAGAATTATTATTAAAATTAGTACTAGAATTATTTGAAATACTAAATGGAACCCATTGTTCTAGTTTACGCTCTTTAATTTTAAAATTATTTCTTGAGATATCAGTGTCGGTTTTGAAAGTTTTAGAATTACTTGAAGAATTAGCCTTTTTGAAACTGATAGAATTAGAATCAACATTGTACTTATTAGTTTTAGTATTAGTATTAGGGTTATTATTGTTATTGACTGTTGAAGATTTTTTATTTTGAGTAAGTTTAATGATTTCATTGCCTGAAGTTTTAGAAGCATTAGAATTGATTTTTTTGGGTATAAGTTTTGTTGCAAGTTTTATGTCTTGTTGGGCTGTATTAGTAGATATGGATTTAGGAGTAGGCTTAATTTCCAGAGATTGAAGCTTTTCAACAAGTTTACTATTTGCTAGCATATCATCATCAGGAGTAGCTTTGGAAATTTTCGTTGGTTTAGTATTAATCACATTTTTAGATTTAGAAACAGTTGGAACTGGTACAGCACTTTCTTTACTTTTTAAAGTAGAAGGCATATCATTAATTATAGAAGATACAACCCTTTTATCTTTGTTTTGTAAGTTATTAGGTAAATCATTAGCTTCGATATTGACAGAAGTGAGAGATTTTTCCTTTAAGTCATCTAGTTTTTTAATTTCATTTGTTTTGGAAGATTTTACCGATTGTTTTAAGTCTTGTTTGGAATCTTTTTTGATATCTTGTTTTACTTCTTTTTTACCGTCTTTTTTTAAATCTTTGTTTACATCTTTTTTTACATCTTTTTTTACATCTTTAAGTTGGTCTTGTTTAGACTCTTTTCTGGTTTCTTTTTTAATTTCTTTTTGGGATTCCTTTTTATGTTCTTTTGATGAACTGTTCTCTTTCTTAAAATCTTTTTTCAATTCTTGTTTGAAATCTTGCTTGGAGTCAGATTTAGATTCAGATTTAGATTCTTGTTTGGTGTCCTGCTTAGATTCTTGCTTAGAATCTTGTTTTGAATCTTGTTTTGAATTAATAGAATTCGAATTATTTGAAAAATCTACATTGAGCAACTTAATATCCATTAAATCTTTGGATTTAATTATTAATATTTCTGGTAAATCATTATCTAAATTAGTAGAATTATCTAATAAATTATTACTAATTAAAGGTTCAATAGATATTGGATTTTTGATAATAATATCTAAATTATTTTTTGGATTAATTGTAATTAATTTTCCTTTATAACGAGCACCTGAAGTTACAGTTGCAATTACAGAAGAGTTTTGAGCTTTAAAATATAAAAAATTAGAACGATCATTTAAAATCTTAGAGTCAGTAGGATTTAAATCAAACAAAGATGAAAGATTTATATCTGAGTTATTGGAATTATTTGAAGAAGAATTAATTGAAATATTATTCAAAGTCATATTTGAATTTGAGTTTGAATTACTTGTACTATTAATATTATTATTATTGGAATTAGTGTTATTAGTATTAATAACAGAGATCGTACGACGATTATTATTGTTTTGATTTGCTGCTGTATTTGAGCTCGAAGCAGAGTTCAGATTATTAGAGGTTGATTTTGAAGTTTTTCGATACTCATTATTATTATTATTATTTGAAGTATTGTTAGTTGAAAATTTCTTACTAGAGGTTGAGTTTGAAGTAGAATTTGAATTCAGATTTGAATTTGAATTATTATTAGAACCTGAATTGGAGTTACGATTCAGATTAAAGGTTCTCATTATTTTGGTTCTTTTTAAGAAGCAGAAAACAAAAATAAATATGAGAATGAAAATGTAATTAGATAAGTATTGAATAACTATTATTTAACCTTATCATAAAGACATTACCAAGGGAAAAAATTTAAAAGCAGGTACAGCTAATAAGTTTGTGAAGACACAGTTGGTTTGAAAGCAATAAAGCGAGCTAAAAAGCAGCGTATATAACTCTTGTTTGCTACCTTAAGTCAGTACCAATAGGTGAATGAAAATAAGTATATCGATAAGTAATCTGATATGTTTTCACTCTTAATCGCTTATCAAGGATATCTGGAAATATATATTGGAAACAAAATAATACCTTTGGTATGATATCTATCCTATTCTTAATTCTATTTCGAAATGGTGGTTTCTATTGTTTTTTGTTTGTTTTCACAGCGTTCTGCCAGTAAACCCTACGCTGCCTGCAGACCGCACTGCTATTTCTCAAGACAAAATTTATTCCCAGACTCATTTTAAACCACGGCTCCGGGTAAGGATTTGGCACTGGAAACTTTTAATCGGGATGTCATGGGGTGAAACACAGGACTGTTGGGGCACAGGGAGAACTTAGGACCCGTTCGGGAATAGTAGCGCCCTTAATCTGGTCTCAAGCAAAAAAACACATATGGTATCTGAAAAAAATTATTCATATTTCAATAAAAGTTATTTATATTTGAATGGGATGCTTTTACCAGTGACAAGAACATTAATCTTATTCATTTCACTCAATTAGTTGAAATTGGGTTTTGGAAAGACCATAAAAGAGAAAGAAAGAGTTTGAATGAATAAGACTCAGTTGAGCTATTATTATGCCTCAAAAATATTGCCAGTGGCTTACTTGGTTATTTTCTCCTACTGCACTTTCTCTTTTTTGTTTATAGTTTATCCTCGAGTCTATTCAAAAATTCACTACTTTTTACATATATCAATTGTCATTGTACTAATAAATAATTATTATTTATTTATTACCTTATCTTTTCAGAAAAATCCAAAAGATTTCAACCAAGTGATATCTCAAAATCAAAGATTTTATCAGGATTTATTTCCTTTTGATAACCTAATCTACTTCAATATCAAAGACAGCAATAATAAATGTATCAATGATAATAAAAAACAAATAAAAAGTTTGAATTCCTGTTCAATTTGTAAAATTGATTTCGGAATTCCAAGATCTGTTCATTGTATTTATTGCAATCGATGCTCTTTAAATTATGATCACCATTGCTTTTGGCTAAACACTTGTATTCATTACTATAATTTTAAAATGTTTTTATTATTTTTATTCAATTTCAATATTACTTTAATCTTATCCTCAGTTTTGAATTTTTTAAATCTATTTACCTATAATAATATATCTATTTCAGAATTAAATATTAGAGTTTTCATACGAACTATAATATCAAACAATGAAAATAAAATTTCTGGAATTCTATTAATAGTTTCGTTCTTTCTTTCCACGGTTTTAATAATTTTCCAATTCCAAATTTATTATAATATATACTTGGGAATAAATCAAAATGAATTGAAAAAATTCTCAAATATTCAGCATTTGATAAATGATAAAAAATTATACAAGAATTATAAAACAAAAGAATTTTATTATAAAGTTACAAAAAGGAGTGAATTATATTGGCCATTATGTGAATTTTATTGGAGATCATTGAAAAGTGTGAGAAGTGAAAAAGTAAATGAAAATCTAAAAGAACAAGAAGAAAGAGAAAATGAAAATGAAAAAGAAAAAGAAAATGAAAATGAAGAAAAAAGACGGAAGGACATGATGTTGGTTGGAAGTTTAAATGAAATTGAAAATATATATGATAAAGGTTTTAAAAAGAATCTATTGGAAAAATTATTTCCAAATTACCCTTGCTGTAATATTAGAATTTAAATTCTTATTATTATTTGCACTTATTTCATTTTTTCTATTTTATGTTTTATTTTTAAGGTGGTTTTTAAGTTTAAACCATTTATTGGATATGCTAGAAAGACTACTCTTTGATGAATTTGATGTGAAATTTCTATGACTAGTAGATGTAGTAGTACTAATTCTGGTTTCATGCTTTCTGATAGAATCATCAGATGAATTACTAACAAAGATGCTTCCAGATTTGCCAAATTTCACCATTTGCATTTTTTTCTTTGTTTTGGCCATCTTCTTGGGAGTGCCAGAAAAATTATGTTTTTTCTTTCCTGCTTTTGGAGTTAATATTGGAAGTGTTTTGGAACTTTTGAGTGCTGCATAATCCTTTTTTCTCTCTTGTTTCTTCTCCGATTTCAAATTTTGCGTTAACTTTTTTTTCTTTAAACTTTTGATTTTATTGATTTCTTTATTATTTTCAATTGATGAAATTGATTCATCAGCAATGTTGAGTGTCTTTGATGGTCTCAAAATATTTTTATATGCTACAGGTAGTCTGATTTCTTTATCTTTTCTAGTTTCAGCACTAATATTATTGCCTTCTGAATTCATATGATCATCAAAGATTTCAAATCCTGAATATATTGGTTTTTCAAATACAGTAATTTCATCCAAAATACTTTCATTGTAATCTTTATTCAAATCAGACAATATTTGAAAATTATTTAGGTCACAATTTCTATCAATTCTTTCAACATTGTTAGAATTAAAAATTAAATTTTGGTGTAAATATTTTAGACTTTGAGTTTGAGTTTCATTATTTTGTCGAATTTCATTGTTCTTTTTTTCAAAATGTAAATATTCCGGGGCTTTGAAGTCATTAAATATTTGGTAATTGGATGGATAAATAACATTTTTGTTTTCATATAAATCAAATCCAATAATTTCGCTAAAGTTGTCGAATGGGTTTTTTTCTCTGCTGCTTTCTTTTTCTTTTGGTTGTTGTTGTTGTGGGTGTGGTTGTGGTTCTAATATTTTATTTGAATCATTTTTTAATGATGAGTTAATAGAATGCTTATTGTGGCTTTCTTGATTTTCATTTACAGAATCTGTTTCAAAAGAATTTCGATAAGATATCAAATAATCAAATATTTCTTTATTCAAATAAGTGAATTCAACATCTTCTTTATCAGTGGCATTTTTTGAATTCTTGTGACCATCAAAATTGTTTTGGTTGTTCTCAACTTCAAAGCTTTCAAAATTGGTGGTTTCTTTTTCTTTTCCCTTTGAGAGATCAAATTTTTTGGAGTACCTTAATTGATTTTGATCTATAGATGATAGGTAAATTTTGTTTTTACTGATTTTTTCTATGCCGTTACTACTATTATTCTCATTATCATCACCATTGAAAGTTTTATGATTAATATTCTTAGAAATATTTGATATTTTATTTTTTTGAAAGTCGGAGGAGATAATTGGATGAAATTTATCATTAAACATCAAATAATCACAAGAAGGAGTGATATTAATATTCTTCAAATTATCATTACTATTATTGTTATTGGAATTAAAATTTAGATCATTATTTATATTTTTATACAAAAAAGAATCATCATCAATATTTGAACTTAAATTTGATGAAAAATTCAAAAACGGTTTGGAATTGATATTTATAATCGGAAGTAATGGGGTTTGAAGAGATGAAAGAGTTTGAATAGATTCAAAATATGAAATAAGACTAAAATCTGAAATAGAATTAAGGGAACTATCTATTGCAATGGATTGATTAGTTGGTGTAAGATTGTTGAAATTGCTAACGTGATTTTCAATATCTTCAACGGGAGTTGTAATAGTGATAATATTTTTAGGAGGTTTGAATTGAAAAGTTGAAATATTTGAATCATAAGTAAATAAATAAAGAAGAATTTTCGGATAATAATGATTGTCTTAGCTTTGGTCTATATAATTTTTTTTTTTGATTTTTTCTTAACAAATTTCTGAAACTTGAACCAGTATAATCTCTGAAAATAAATCCGGACTGGTTGAGAGGTTTAAAATTTCCTTTATGATTGGAACTTTTGTTGATTTTTTGAGAATTTTTCGAATCAAAGAATGCTATTGAAACTGGCACAGAATTTGATTGGGAAATTGAATGAAAAGGATGTTGAAAAGTATCAGGATGAGGATTATGATAAATATGGGAAATTTGAATTTTTTCATTTACTGAGGATCTGACTTTCATGAGTGGTGAGAAATTATCATAAAGGCTATTGATTTTTTGTCCAAGATAATATGTGAGATTGTTTAACCAATAATTTTTTGGAGGTTTTCCACTATTATTCTGCTCATTCTTTGTATTATCTTTATTTGAGATTATATTTGAATCCATGGTTCTAAATTATTGAATAATTGTTTATATAATATATAAAGATTCAAAATTAAAAAACAAAAAAAAAGCAGGAGAATTGAAGAAAGTAGGAAATTAGATTGCTTAAAAGCATTGCAACTGTGAGTTTTTTTGCATCATTATTTATTGGATTCCTTTATCTTGAAATCGATATATGTTTGAAGAATTTGATTTAGTTTCCAGTATATCTGATTAACCATAATTAACTGTTAGCTTTTGTTTTGGCGAAGACTGCATAAAAAAATATGACCTAATGCTTTTTTTCATGAAATATCCAAATCATATTTCACAGAGTTAAAATAGTTTCTGAAGACTCATTGATTGATTTATAAAAAATGATAATTCAAATCAAATGACTTCAGAGAATCAGAAACAAGAGTAAAACAACAAGTTAAATAAGTTTTTCAACGTTGAGAGTTTTTGCTCAAACAGGAAAAAATGAAACAGCGCCAGAAATGCGGGTCTCCTTTAAAAACAATACTACCGGTATAGCAGCAAACAAAAAGTTCAATCGAAGTAAATGATTTTTAATTTAATATTTGAATTAAAGGAATTTGAAGAAAAATATCTATTTATGAAGAGAATTTGTGGCAGACAATAAGCTATGTTCTTCTTCAAGACCTAAAACAGGCATTTCAAAAAAACTTAGATGTAAAACGTGATCTTAAATAAAGCATTAATTTATTAATAAAATAAATCAATTAAAAGTAATAATAATAAAATAATATTAATAAATGTAGATAATATAATAAACAATTATATATAATAAACTAAGATAATTCAAAACAAAATATAAATAAATAAAATAAAATAAATAAAGAATATTCAACTTATTTAGATTAATTTGCAAACAAAACTAATTTGTAAAAAAAAAAAAAAATAAAATTAATTTGTAAAACTAAAACACGTACAAATTAATAACAAAAACATAAAAACAAATTAAGAGGAAATTGATTTTGATCAAACAAAATCACCAAATGAAACAGCCTCAAAACAAATTATAATTGAAAATTAATAATTGCCAAAGATGCAATATTCATCAATTTAATTGAAAAAAAATATATACTCTATATATACTGTATATATTAATATAAGATAAAATTATTGATTGAAAATTGATGTTAAAAAAATAGTATATAAAAAAATTACTATGTCAGAAACTAAAGCAATATATAATTTCATTTTTATTAATAAAATGATTCCAAAAATAAATGAATTTAAGAAAAGTAAATTCATTATTAGATTTTGAATATAAAGTTCATAAAGTTGATTAGAATCGATTGACGGTATAACAATAATATTATTTGAATCACGTTCATCTTTTTCATTATCAATACTTTTGAAACCTATTGGAAATCCATTAATTGATAAAAAATTTGTAAAAGAAGTTTTGTCATTAGTGGTAGTACTATTATTTGTTTCAAACCATTCAAACATTTCAGGGTTTGAAGGTATTGATGTTTCTATTCCTATAACCCATATATATTTCCAAAAATTCTGGCATTCACGACAATTAGCATCAACTTTTTTTTTATTTATATATCAATTTTTTTATTTTGGAAATAATTGAAAATTTGAACGAAAAATTTATTTTTATAAGTAGATAAAATTAAGGAATATATCAAAATTGAGACTATTAAATATAATATTATCAAAATTGGTTCAAATTTAGATGAACTTAAGCAGAAGAACTCATAATTTAATGAAGAAATCAATATCAAAAACCATTTAAATTTTTTTTTTCAAAGTTGAAATATCTTTGATTGATAATGGAAAATCAGCATAATAAGAACCCAAAAAATGTAGAGCTTTGAGAGAATTTCCAAGAATAAAAAAACCTGTTAACGATATCCATAAAGTTCTTCTCTTTAGCTGTTTTTGTCTTCTTTTTTAATATCATATATCAATGTTACTGCTGGTATACATCTATTTCAATTGAAACATCAAAATAAATATTTTATATACTTTAAATACTTTATATAGTGTTTTTTATATATGTCAATTATGGTTGCTGGTCCAATCAAAAGCAACTCAAAAGAAGATCCTCAATTCTGGCGTTGAGTTTTGGATTTTAAAAAAAATAAATTGAAATTAGTTATTTCAGTGTGGAATTAACGATAGCAGTAAGATATATTTCCTGTTTTGGTTTAGTGGAGATAAGACTGTTCACTTCTGTAGAAAAGGAACTTTGAAGTGCTGTTGGAAATTGAACAGCAGCTGGTTATTGAAATACAAATATAGAAGGAGTAATCGAAGAAGAATAATAAGAATAAGAAGAAAAAGAATAAATTGTTGGCAACAAATGGCAAAAGGAACTTTACATTCATATTATCCTGGCTTATGTGCATTTGAATTCAAAACACTTGGAATTGAGGATCTTAGTTCCATTGATATTAATAATAATAATAATAATTTTATAATATTCATTGGTGGTTTAGGGATGGGTTATTAACTGTACCATATTTACAAAAACTTAATATCGAATTAAGTAAAAAATACAAAGGTAATTGGAAATTAATTCAAATTACTATATCTTCATCATATAAAGGATGGGGTTTGAATAGTTTAAATGATGATGTATTTGAAATTAATGAATTAATTAAATATTTAAATAAGAAGTTTATTAATGGTGATAAAAGTGGTAAAATTATCTTAATGGGACATTCAACAGGTTGTCAAGATGTTATTCATTTTAATACAATTGAAATTTTTGAAAAACAAAAAATTAATGGATTAATTTTACAAGCTCCAGTTTCTGATAGAGAATCAATAATATCTCAATTAAATGAAAATAAAGTTAAAGAATTAAATAATGAAGTTAAAGAATTAGTTTCAAATAATGATAATAACTTACAAATTATTTTATCAAATAAATTTTCAAAATTATGGTTTAATACTCCAATCACAGCTTATAGATGGTTATCATTATGTGATAAAAATGGTGATGATGATTATTTCTCTTCTGATTTATCAAATGAAAGATTATCTTTAACTTTTGGTAAAATTAAAATTCCATTATTAATTTGTTATAGTGGAAATGATGAATATGTTCCAAAAGATTTAAATAAAGATTTATTAATTAAAAATTGGTCAAAGTTTGTTAATGATAAATATTGGAGTAAATATTCGGGAGTAATTAAAGGTGCTACTCATAATGTTGGATCAGATAGTGAATTTGGAGCAGAAGATGAATTGATAAAAAAAGTTATATGTTTCATTGAAGAAGTTTAATTACAATTTTATTTCTTTATTTCTATATTTCTTTATCTCTTTTTTAATAAATTATCAAATTAATAATTATTATTATTGAAGCCAGTTTCTTGGGACCTCTTCCAAATTTTTTTTTTTTTTAAAATAAGGCCCGGGGATTTGGTCTCAATATTCTTGTCTGTCAACAATGGAAAAATACTCCGCTGCTGACTAAAAAAATAATAAAAAAGCTATTTCCAGGTAAATATTGCTAAAATGTTACTGAGATAGCCAAATTGTTACTGAATCCTTAGTAAATTATTAGTAAATCTTTTACAAAATACTTAGTAAAATATTAGTAAAATGAGAATTAAACCCAGAAATATAATTTAGTACTGTTTCAAACTGTTAATATTGTTTCTAAATTCAATTCAAATTGAGCAATCCAGTTTGAATTCAATATAAAAGTAGATCAAATTATCCCTTGATTTAAAAATTTTTAGACAACTATTTAATTTTCTGATTATCTAAAGTTAAATAGTTTGATTCATATATTTAACTACTATTATTATATTATTAAACTACCATACTGTATATATACATTATATATATATATATATTATCTCAATCAAGTTTTTAAAAATGTCAGAAGAAATTGATCCAAAACAACCAAATTTAAAAATTCATAAATTTTCTGATAATGATGGTGAATTTAGAAGACAACAAAGTTCATTTAGAAATTTAACTTTGACACCTGCAAAAAATAGATATCATTTATATGTTTCATATGCATGTCCATGGGCTTGTAGAGCTTTAATTGTTAGATCTTTAAAAGGTTTAATTCCATTAATTGATGTTTCAATTGTTCATTGGAAAATGGGGGCAAGAGGTTGGAAATTTCCTAATGATGAAGATCCTTGTAAAGATGCAACAATTGATAAATTATATAATTCAAATTATATTTCTGAATTATATTATAAAGCAAATCCAAATTATAAAGGTAGATTTACTGTACCTGTATTATGGGATAAAGAAAAAAAGACAATTGTTAATAATGAAAGTAGTGAAATTATTAGAATTTTTAATACTCAATTTAATTCAATGGATGAATTATCAAATGATCAAAAAAATTTAGATTTATATCCAATTGAATTAAAGTCTAAAATTGATGAATTAAATGATTGGATTTATGATAATATTAATAATGGAGTTTATAAATCTGGTTTTGCAACTGAACAAAAAGTTTATGAAAATCATGTTTTAAAATTATTTGAACATTTAAAAAAAGTTGAAAAAATTTTAGAAAAAAATTATAAATTAGAAAAAAATCCAGATAAAAATGGATTTTTTATGGTTTTTGATGAAAAAAAGAATAAAACAGTTTTAACTGAAGTTGATGTTAGATTATTTACAACAATTATAAGATTTGATCCTGTTTATCATCAACATTTTAAATGTAATTTAGGTATGATAAGATATGATTTTCCATATATTCATAAATGGGTTAGATATCTTTATTGGAATATTCCTGCTTTTAGAGAAACAACTAATTTTGATCATATTAAATTTCATTATACTAAAAGTCATCCTGCAATTAATCCTCATGGTATTACTCCTTTAGGTCCAATTCCAAATATTTTACCCTTATAAGCTTTTCAAACTATGGTACTAATTTAAAATGATATTCCTTTTTCTATACTCTTTCTATAATATTTAACTAAAAACATTATGATAAAAAAAAAGAAATAAATGTTTATTTCACTGTAAATTAAATAATTAATAAAAAAATAATATATATTATAAAAATATAATAAAAAAAATCTCCCGGGGGTGAGTCGAACACCCGATCTCAAGATTACTTTGATCTCACAAAGTGAAACATTACAGTCTCGCGCCTTAGCCAGCTTGGCCACCGGGAGGGAATTTGTAGTTTCTTTGTCGGTATCCAGTAATGATCAATTTTCTTATTTTAAACTGGACCCACCACACTGGTTTCTTTTGCTTTGGAAAACATTTTCCCACCTCGGGATTTGATTGGGCGGTGTGCGTTATTGATTTATTTATTTATCTCACAAAGCACAAGAAGCTGAAACTGATCTTCTTTTTTTATATTTATTCTACTCTTGTGATATAACTCATGTTCTAATAATCTTCTGACAATCAATACATCCAAGAAAATGTTAGTTACTCTTCTATTAAACAAGTTGATTTGAATAGTGAAACTGCAATTTCAATTGAATCTTTTGGAATCAAACAAAGAAAGCAATTAAAGAGAAAAAAATGCGAACAAAATGTATAAAATTTTCAGTATATCCCGAAACAGAATAATAAATAATTCCATTAAAGTTAAAAATTGTAGGAGAGCTAAGTTATTAATCAATTCAAATAAATATTCAATTAAATACATTTCTTTAAATCCTGTAAATAATTTCAAAAGATTTCTTTCCTTGAATTATAAAGAAAATCATAATAATGATATTAATAATAATAAAAAAAATAATAATTTTTTTAAATTGAATAATTCAAAGCAGAAAATAAATCTCTTAAATAATATAACTAATGAAAATATTCAAAATCTAAAAATTAGTAATGATAATAATACTATAAATACTAAATCAATTAATAAAAGTATATCAAATTCTAATGATATTCATCAATTACCTGATCCTATGAATAAATATCTTATTGAAGGTATACCAAAATCAAGAAAAGAATTTATTTTAAAAAATCAAGCTTATAGTAATAAATTATTATTAAATCTAAAATGGTATTTAATTAAACAAAATAGACCTTTTAATACTGATGATATTTCTGCAATTTTCTCTTGGTTTTTAGTTTCAAATATTTTATGGATAATCTTAGGTACAACAACTTTTGCATCTTTAATAATTTATTCAATCAATTATTTCGATTATCCAATTTCAATAAAAATTAAAATAAATAGATTTATTGGAAATTTATTATTAAGTGGTTATTATAATAAAAAAAATTTTAAATTTCAATTTAATGATGATAATATTTCAACAAATTGGAAAAAAAATGTACTTTTATTTAATGATATTAATATAATTTCAAAAAATAATAAAAATTTTTATAATATTTCAATTAAAGAATTTTCTATAACTTTATCTTTTTCAAATTGGTATCATGGTAAAGGTATAATTCAAGATATTCAAATATCTGGAATGACTTGTAATATAAATACAAATGAAATTGATAAAAATTTAAATAATTTAAAAATTAAAAATATTGCTGAATATTTATTTAAAAATTTAAATTATGAAATTAAAAATATAAAAATTATAGATTCAACTATAAATATTATTAATTCTAATAATATTACTAAGTTTTCAATTTTTAATTTACAAATGGATAAATTAAGATTAAATTGGATTTTAACTGATTTTTTAAATTGTAAAAGTTGTTCAGGTTCAATTAATGATTCTTTATTTACAATTCATGAAAAACAAAAATCAAAAATAAATAGAAATAATATTAAAACTAAAATAAACTTAAATTTATCTTCTTCTAATATAAATGAATTAAATTCTCAACAGAATATAAATGATACAAGCAATAATAATAGTAACAAAGATAATACTTTGATAAGTGATACAATTAATAATGAGTTAATGAATAATAATAATAATAATAATAACAATAATGATATTAATAGTAATAATGATGAAACTAATAATATTATAAGTATAAACAATGATAATGATAAAGAAAGAAGAATTGTTAGAATTAGATTCAATGAAATAGATTTGAAAAAAAGTAATGGAATCTTAGATAACAAGCTAAATTGGTTAATTGATGGGAAACTTGATTTAATATGTGATATTACATTTCCTATAGATTATGAAAGTATTGTTTCAAATAATAAGAAATTTAAAGATGAATTCAAATTATTAAATAAAATTACGAATAAGTTAGCATTTGATAATAACAATAATAATAATAACTATGATAAATTAATTGAAAAATTTGATGAATTTAGTAAAAATGGAATAATTAATGAATTGAATAAAATTTTAGAAATTATTAAAATTGAAGATGAATTAGAAATTGAAGAAAATAATTTTAAAAGAATTTCATATGAAATTAAAGAAGAAAATTTTTTTAAAATTGAAATTTATTTAAAATTTAATAATCCAAAATGTAAAATACCTTCAATATTACCAAAAACTTCAAATGGAAATAATTTTATTAATGATCAAGAATTAAAACCTATAATTGGCTATTTTAATGAAAGAAGACATATTAAAAAAGCTTTAAATAATATTTTAATTCAAAAACGTATAAATGAAATTAATGAAAATTCAGTAAAGATTGGAATGAATAATTTTAGTAATAATTTTATTTTAAATAAAATTGGTAATTTGAATAATATTAATATTGAAGAATTTTTAAATGTTAAAAATGATAAAATTAATAATGAATTAAATATTTCTAAAAATAATCTTAATAATAATAATGATAGTAATACTTTTATAAGTAATAATGATAATAGTAGTAAAAATTTTAATAAAATTGGAAATTATAATGAAGTTTTAATGATGCCAATTTTAATTAATGTTCCATTAAATAAGTTTTATCAAGTTACAACAATTGAAGAAACTGAATTAATTGATTTTTTTTTAATTAAATTTTATTCAAATTTATTAGAATGTTGTTCTTTGTGATCAAATTAAAAAAAAATATATATAAAAACTCTTGTAAATAAATAAGTATGTATAGATTTATATATAGTATAATTATAATTAATGAGGTGATGAATTGAAAAGGAATAAAATGAAATGTATTTTGTATAATTAGTAATTTTTAAAAATTTTGTTGAATTTAGTAAATTGTTTTTCCGATATATCGGATATATCCGATTGAATTTTCCTATAGAATTTTCCGATGAAAAGTTTGAAAAAATTACAAAAAAATTTTTATCTTTTTAGAGTTCATTAATAAATTATTTATAATTGAAAATAAATCTAATTAGAGAAATAATAAATTTCATTCAATAAATTTCATTATTTCAATTTGCTACTGTATTAAAATTCATTCTCGGAAAAATGTTAAATATAAGTTGTATGCTATAGTATGCAGAAAAATGACACATACTGCAGAACCCTTTATTAACTTTAATTAAGCTTAAATGGTATTAAATTTTTATTGATAATTGTTCAACATTGTAATTATATAAATGTAATTTAGTTTACCTTTTTCTCTTGATAAAAATTTAAACTTACATTTATCATTAGATGATTAATTCTTTTAATAAATTTAGATATTTTGTTTATAAAAAGCATAAGTAAAAGATTTAATAAAAATTTATTCAAATACAATTTTAAATTCAAATAATGAAAAAAAGTATAATTAATCCTTTAAATCCGAATGATGTGTTTCGAAGGATAAAGAAATATTGTTAAAAAGTTTATAATACAATGATAAATTTTTTTAGAAATATATTTTAAAAATGTAAACCATAATTGTAAGGAATTCTAAGCAAAAGAAAATAACATTATTGTAATAATTTATTATATTTTTGAATTTCCTTTTATGAAAATTTATTTGGAAATTGGTGATAATAATTTATATAAATGAATATATTATATGTCACTTTAAATTCAGTAGATTTTGATAATTCAATCAAATGCAGATTGAAAACACTTGATTTATTTTTTCCTATATTAGAAAGTACAATTTCTTTAAGCTGATGTAGTTACTTCAAAAACCTTCACTTGGAGATTAAATGATTCTTAAGAAAAAACTCTTTTCAATATTAAACAAATTTCAATATTTTGAAAAGCATTTTAATAGAATGTTATAAATCATTACTGATTTTTGAATGTAACTCTTTAAAAATATAGTATGCTGCAATTTTTTTTTGAAAAGACTCTTAATTTTTGATAAAGAATACTATCAAATTAATGAAGGAAACTTTTAATGTAATTGAAAATACAGGTTATTCCTAGATAATTTCATTCACGTTTTGTGTTTTTTTTATATCAGTGGATTAGAGATAAATCATTAGCTTACTAGATTGTGATTTAATGAATGGATTATTAAGAACTGCTGATCTGTATCAGAAAGGAAATTTCAAAAAGGGGGATAGGATTAAACTTGAATATTCGTTAATGAATAAAAAGAACAAGGACAATAAGGGATAGAATTTAGTGGTACTTTGTTTAAAATCTTAAATATGCAATATTTCTTCAATTTATTCTAGGTTTTTATCAATTTCATTTTCTTTGCGGTCATATTAGTAATTAGATTGTAAAAATTGAAATTATGCCATGAGGTGATGTACCACTGATGTTTCTTCTGTTTCTTCAAGGAAGTCATTGCCTCAAACTAAAAAGATACCAGTAAAAGGAAATAATATTCGTAATAAAATAATAATTATTTTGTCGGAACGTTTTCCATAACGATCAGCAAAAGTAACAAAAGTAACAAAAGTAGGGTGCAATAAATAAGTGGGAAGCTTCAAACAGCCCAAAGGAGATAGTCACCCAGCCCTCAGCCAATCGGAAGCGTCTGTTTCTTGGAGCTGGAAAAACAAAAAAACCACAGTGGGCTCCTAAACGAATATGCAGCGTTTAAGCTTAGCCCCAGGCTTTCTCCCCTTTCAGGTCTTTGTGTGGCGGGTGTTTTCTCCGCTGCCCCGCTTTTGTGCCCCCTGAGCTTGTCACGGAGCTTTTGCTGCTCTTTCACTGGGCTTTCGCTGCCTGCACTGGGCTCGATACGGAGCACCAGCCTCGCCCCATCTCATTGCTCAATGATCTCGCCACTTGCGGGTCTCATGACTTTTTACTGGCAGTCAGCCAATTTCAAAGTCTGAAAATACTAACAGAACACCTGTGCTTAATGCGACAAACAAGTGCTATTACTGCTATTATTTGCCTTTTCATATACTTAACAAAACATGCTGTCCCTCTGTTAATACAACAACACACCAACTTACACTAACACCTCTTTATTTCTTCGTTCAGCCTTTCCTCAATAAATCACTGATATTTTCATTATTTTCATTATTTTCATTATTTTCATTAATTTTATGGAGAAACTCGAGTTTTGTTGATAAAAAACTACCTTTTTTCTTAACTCTTAAATCTCTCCATGAAGTTTCATTTGAAATTATTCTCAAGTTTATCCCACTTTCTAAGCTCTAAAAGAATATAAATAATAATGGAATCATTAGGGTCAAATGATTTACTGTTCATATTTATTGTAAAATATTTTTGGATCTAAAGAACGTTTTGGATTACTAAAACAATTGAAACTAATTGAAATTAATTTTGAGACAATCAGAGCCAAAAAAAAAAAAAAAAAAAAAAACATTAAACAAAATCGCATTGTTGAACATAATCAAATCTTTAATTGAAATATAATTTCAATAATTTCAGTAATTCCAGTAACTTATTACGTACTGTATAATATTTAATTTCGATAATATTTGTAATAATTTCCACTCACCTTCTTAATCTGTAAAAGTTATTTAGAAAATGAACCTACGTAAGTGACTTACAGTCAAATAAAGTCGAATTTATTTAAAAAAGTAAAGAAACTGAAGAAATTGAATTTTTTGAAAAATTCATTATTATAAAAAATATCACATTCATTCATTTCAAATATTATTGGTAGTTCCGTTAATAAATTTGCATCACCTTTTTTTATTTAACTTAACTCACACTACAATATTAATCTAAAATACTCTACGTACGTAATATAATACAGTATATTAATACTGTACTTAATAGATTAATATATTATATAGTATATAATAAGAGTAATTTATAAATTAACATATTTATCTCCATTCTATTTAAATATTTATATTCTTTAAAATAGATAAAGAAAATAATAAAAATTCTATTCTACTCTATTATTTATCACTTTTCATTATACATTTACTTAGATCTTAATTTATCTCGAGTTTTCATTATACCGTTATAATATTTATAATATAAAATTAAAAATGGCAAGTAGAATGTTAAGATCAAGTTTTCTTAAAAAGACTTTAATTTCAACAACTTTATTTGGTTCTGCTTTATATGCAAATAATTTATATAATAATAATTATAATAATTCATACAAATTAAAAAATGATCAAGAATTAAAGAATAATAATAATGATTATCCTCCATTAATAAAATCAATTAAAGAACCAATAACAAGAGATGAAATGTTAAATAAATTAAATAAACCATTTGATGTAATAATTATTGGTGGTGGTGCTGTTGGTACTGGTACTGCTTTAGATGCTCAAACAAGAGGTTTAAATGTTTGTTTATTAGAAAAAAATGATTTTGGTAGTGGAACTTCATCAAAATCAACAAAAATGGCTCATGGTGGTGTAAGATATTTAGAAAAAGCATTTTTTCAATTATCAAAAGATCAATTAAATTTAGTTATTGAAGCTTTAAATGAAAGATCTCATATGTTAACAACTGCTCCACATTTAGCAACAATTTTACCAATAATGATTCCAGTTTATAAATATTGGCAAGTACCATATTTTTATGTTGGTTGTAAGATGTATGATTTATTTGCAGGTAGTCAAAATTTAAAAAATTCATATATTTTATCAAGTAAAAATGCAATTGAAATTGCTCCAATGTTGGATCAAAGTAAATTAATTGCAGGTTTAGTTTATCATGATGGTACATTTAATGATACAAGATTTAATTCATCTTTAGCAATAACTGCAATTGAAAAAGGTTCAACAATTTTAAATTATATGGAAGTTAAACAATTAATTAAAGATCCTGAAAATAAAAAAATTAAAGGAGTTATTGCAATTGATAAAGAAACTGGAAAAGAATATAAAATTAATTCAATTTCTGTTATTAATGCAACTGGACCATTTAGTGATCAAATTTTAGAAATGGATAAAAATGAAAATGGTTTACCACCAAAAATTAAAAAATTACCAAAAATGGTTGTACCATCATCTGGAGTTCATATTATTTTACCAGAATATTATTGTCCAAAAAATATGGGATTATTAGATGCTTCAACATCAGATGGTAGAGTTATGTTTTTTTTACCATGGCAAGGTAAAGTCTTAGCAGGTACAACAGATTCTCCATTAAAAGAAGTTCCAGATACTCCAATACCAAAAGAAGAAGAAATTTTAGATATTATTAAAGAATTACAACATTATATTAAATTTCCTGTACGTAGAGAAGATGTTTTATCAGCTTGGTCAGGAATTAGACCTTTAGTTAGAGATCCAACAAATATTTCTGATGAAGATTTAATTAATGGTAAAAATCAAACTCAAGGTTTAGTTAGAAGTCATTTAATTCATGAGAGTGAAAGTGGATTAATTACAATTTCTGGTGGTAAATGGACAACATATAGAGAAATGGCAGAAGAAACTGTAAATAAAATAATTTCATTAAAAAAAAAAGAATTTGAAGAAAATGGTATAATTTTTAAAAAATGTGACACAAAGAAAATTAAATTAATTGGTGGAGAAAATTTTAATAAATTATTTAATACAAAATTAATTCAAAATTATAAAAATTTACCAATTAAAATTTCAGAACATTTATCATCAAATTATGGTACAAGAGCACCAATAATTTTAGAAATTTATTTTAAAGAAGATGAAAAAGAAAATCAATTACCAATTTCATTATATCATTTTAAAAATAAAGAAGAAATTAATTATAATAAATTTTCATTACCATTTACAGTTGCAGAATTAAAATATTGTATAAAATATGAATATATTAGAAAACCAATTGATTTCTTATCAAGAAGAAGTAGATTATCATTTTTAGATTCTAATGAAGCTATTGATTCAATTTTAAATACAGTTGAAATTATGGGTAATGAATTAAATTGGGATAAAAATAAGAGAAAAGAAATGATTGAAGAAAGTCTTGAATTTTTTAAAAGTATGGGTATTGAACATCCAAAACTTTCATAAATTCAATAATATATATAAATATATATAAATATACTTATGTATATATGAATAAATTTTGAAAAATTGAATTTTTTGTAATACATTAAATAATTAATAATTAAAAAAAATGGAATGAATGATTATTATAATACGTAGATGTAGAATTTTATATGAATAATCAAATGAATAACAAAATGGGAAACAACAATGGGAAAAAGTGATTAAAAAAATAAATAAATCATAACTTCACTTGGTAATTGTGATTGTCTTTATATTGACTTGTGTATTCTTATTACTTATTGTTATTCATTATTTATTTATTTGTTTGATTGATTGATTGAAAGTGAAAAATAATTACCGAAATAATCGAGGGCAATATAAAGGATTGACACTAAAAAGAAGAGGGTGATACCTGTGTTAGTAGGACTAATTGTTATAGTAAAAAGTTCAGGATAAGAACATTCAGGTGATAATACCCTTTATAAATGGAACAACTTGGATAATAACAGCAAAACAAAGAACGAGTGTTGCTCTGTGGTTAGAGAATACAAAGAGAATAGTGGTAGTAGTACTGTAGTAGTGGTGGTGGTGGCAGTACTGGAGACTGACAAAGAACGGTGCTGGAGTTGTTTGCTGTTGTTGCTGTTGCTGTGACACGAGAACAAGTGATGAGATAAGAAGTGGTAGTGGTGGTAGTAGTGGTAGTGGTACTAGTGGATGCACTGCTTACTGTATTTGTATATTTATTCTATTCCAGAATCCTATATCTACTACTATTCCATTTCCAATTCTACATATATTTAGATATATATTTCTATATATATTTGCATCTGCCCAGAGATAGATTCAACTCGTTGTCGCTCGTTCTAGAGAATATCTTCAGGATAGTCTTTATTGTATTCTTTATTGTAATATATCTATAATATCTATAATATCATCATCTATAAGAAAATATAAAATATTTACTCATTTCATTTCATTTATCTCCATTACAATTCAATGTTTAAAATTAATTAATATTCATTTCATATTCTTATCTTACAATTATTATCAAAACTCTCAATCTCAATCTCATTCTCAATCTTAATCAACATCAACATCAACTTCAACATCAATAACAAAATCATAACCTTCATATTCTTCAATAAAATATAAAATTAAAATGAATTCATTTGATCCATTTCTAGTTTCTTCTCCTGGAAAAGTAATATTATTTGGTGAACATGCCGCCGTATATGGTAAAGTAAGTATAAATATAAATATAAATATACTGTATGTATAAATATATAAATCTTATGGCGCTTATGAAAAATTTTAATAATTTCAAAAAAAAACTAACAATATTTTTTTAATTTAGCCTGCAATTGCTGCTGCTGTTTCTTTAAGAACTTACCTTTTAATAACTCCAAATAATTCAAATTTAATATCTTTAAAATTTCCAGATATAAAATTTAATCATAATTGGAATTTATCAAAATTTCAAAATTTATCTTCAATTTCTTCAATTTCTTCTTCAATTCCAACTAATGATTTAATTCCTGAGATTGTTGATTATATTTCTGATAATTTAATTTATGATATTAAAGATTCTATACATTATGCATCTGCTTTTGCATTTTTATATCTTTATATTAATTTATTATGTAATTCAAATGATAATAAAAACAATAAAACTAAAAATAATATAAAAAATTTAAAAGGTTTTACTTTAACTACAAGATCAACTTTACCAATTGGCGCTGGTTTAGGTTCTTCAGCTTCTTTAGCAGTTTGTTTAGCCGCAGCTTTATCAATCTTAGGTAATCATGTAAAAACCCCTTCTTCTTCTTCCTCTTCATCATCTGTTTCTTCTTTAACAACTACTGATTCAAATCCCAATATTAATAATGATAACGAAGATGAAAAAGATATAAAGTTTATTGATTCTTGGGCTTTTATGGCTGAAAAATGTATTCATGGTAATCCTTCTGGTATTGATAATACTGTTTCAACTTTTGGTGGTGCAATAATGTTTCAAAGAATTAAATTAAATTTAAATTCTCCAATAATTAGAACTAAATTTACAAATTTTCCAAATTTAAAATTATTATTAACAAATACAACTCATCAAAGAAAAACTTCAGATTTAGTTTTAAATGTTTCAAATTTAATTAATAATTTTCCAAAAATTTCAAATTCAATCTTAGATTCAATTGAAAATTTAACAAATGAAGCTTATAATTTATTAATTAATCCATATTTAGATAAAAATTCAAAATTAAAAATTAATCAATTAATTAGAATTAATCATGGTTTATTAATTTCTTTAGGTGTTTCTCATCCAACTTTAGAAAAAATTAAATTAAATTGTGATTTATTAAATATTGGTGAAACTAAATTAACTGGTGCTGGTGGTGGAGGTTGTGCAATAACAATTTTAAATGATGATATTGATAATTTTGATCAAAAAATTTTAAAATTAACTAAAATTTTTAATATTGAAGGTTTTCAAACTTTTCAAACTTCTTTAGGTGGTAAAGGTATTGCAATTTCTTTATTAAAAGATTTTCAAAAATCTTTTTCAAATTCTACAAATTCTTCTACACCTTCTACCTCTTTTAATTCTTCATTATCACTTTCATTATCAGAATCTTCTTCTTCTTCATTATCCTTATCATCTAATTTAATCTCAAATTCAAATTCAAATTCAAATTCATCTTCAGCTTTAAGTTCTCCAATTAATTCTTTATCGAATTCTCCTTTAAATATTTCAAAATCAACTTCTCAATTAAGTTTGAATAATGATTCAAAAATATCTTTAGATTTATTTTCTCCTGATGTTTTATTAGGTTTTAATTTAAAACAAGAAATTGAAAAAGTTTACGGTATTGATTCTAATTTATCTTGGAGATTTTGGTGATTAAAATTATTAATTAAAAAAATAATAAATAACAAAAAAATATATTTTTTTCGTTTCTCCTTTTTTTTTTAACCTTTCTCTTTTAGCTTTTATTTCTTTACTATCATATATTTTTGCTTTCAATATTTGTATTCATAAATTTCATCTTATTTTTATCACTTTATCTCATTATTTCATCATGTCATATTATCATCTTATAGTTGTTTTATTGTCTCATAAAAATTTATACATTCATGTTGTACTTTTGCTTTATATTTAGATATCTTTGTATCTTTAATAGCTAGTTTTTCAATTTTTCCTTTTTTTTTCCCCCTTTCTTTCTTTCCTCAAATCTCTATATTCTTTAATTCTGATTAAGATTGTTGTTTTATATTCTAATCACAAAAAATTTCTTAAACTGTATAATTTTACATATCTAAATAAATAACTAAAATATATTAAAAAACTTATCGTATTTTTATTACATTAGTCATATTTATTATCTTTTCTTTAAAGTTTCACTCAATTATTTAAATTAGTTATTGTTCAAATATTAGTCATATTTATATTCATGTCCATAAAACTCTATTTTTCAACTCAAATCCGAAAAAAAAGTCTGTTTTCTTCGCTTTTTACAATCAAATTTCAGCAATTTTTGACTCATTGATTAATATTTTATTATATTTGCTATTATTATTTGTTATTTTGATATTAGTAATAGATGTTAGAATTTCATATTAATATCTCATAATGTGGAGGTCTAATCTCTTTGAAGCTTATTTATGACTTTATCTGTTTAGGCTTTAATATACGATTCCACTGACAATTTTTATTATTACCCTTAATTTGGAATCCTAAAGTCAAAATATTTAAATACCAGAGTAAAATTTAAATTTTTTTGATTTCACACTCTTTTTTTTTGGAGAGTTTTAGCTTATCAATTAAATCTACAATTATCTAATAAAGTTTCAATTAATCTAACAACTAAATTATTTAAATCATTTTTTCGTATTTTTAATTTAATCAAAGAAATCCCTACCAATTATTGTCTAAATCTCTTAGTTAACTACTTAAAACTCAAACACCGGTGAATTAGATTTATTCACAATATCCCAACTTAGTTTCCATTTAATTTCAAACAAGTTCTAAATTTAGATTATATCAATTAAATATCTTTTCAATTCAGTATTTTCTCAATCACAAATAAATAAAAACCATTCAATGGAAATAGTTTAATATATCTATATACAGTATATATATATATATTTTTGCATGCATATATTCATATACACATATAATTAGTTACAATTCTAACAATTATTTATAATCCGAATTCAAATTCAAAACTAATAATCAATAATAATAAAACCATTTAAATGAATCAATTACAAAAATGGAAAAAGAATATCAACGAGTACAGGAAGAAGAATTGCTTTCTCTTCAAGCAATTTATATGAATGAATTCAAAAATAAAACCCCAAAACATACCGCTTGGAATAAAACTCCTCCACCAAAATTTGAAATTATTTTACAAGCAGATCCAAATGAAGTTCCACACTTGTCATTAACTTTAGAGGTTGAAATGACTTCAACATATCCTAAAACCTCTCCAATAATTAAATTTATTAACCCAATTAATCTATTAGCTTCTCAATTGAAATCAATCGATGAATTGATTAAAGTGACAGAGGATGAATTCAAGGGAGGACCAGTTGTTTATGATATAGTTGATAGAGTTTCAGATAAATTATACGCTTTGCAGAAAGTTTCAAAAGAAACTATTTCATTAGAACAAGAAAGGCAGAATAGGCTTGAAGTTCAAAAACAACAATTTGAAAAATTAGAAGAGGCAAAAAGGAAAGAAAAAGAAGAACAGCAAGAAAAAGAAAAGGAATATTTAATAAATATGAGAATGAATGAATTGGAAATAACTGATGATAATGAGAAATCATCAGCTGAATTATCTACACTTAAAGATGACACAAATAGAATAAATAATTCAAATGAATCATTATCTTCATTGCCAGAAGTGACTGATAATAAATACATTAAAGTTTTTGATCATTTTATTGAATCAAAAGATCAATCAATTAAATTCAAGAAAGTTTTCAACTCTATGCCATTATATTCATCTGATTTACTTTCTTTTGCAAAACAATATTTAGTTAAACCATATAAGTCTATTAAAAGATCAAATTCAAATATTGATGAAAGTAAATTATTATATGTTTTAACTGAAGTTGAATTAAAAAACGAATACTGGACAACAGCAAGTGGGAAAAGTGAACTTCAAATTTTAGAAGCTGAGTTGGAGGGCGTCAAAAAACTACGCCATGAAAATGTTTTAACTTTATATGCTTCCCAAATTGATAGAATAGATGATCCCACAATTGGAAATAAAAATCTTAATAAAAATTATTACTGGAGAATAACGATATTAACTGATTACTTGCAAAAAGGCAACATTGAAGATTTATTGGATATAACAAGATGTATAGATCTTAGATTAGCAAGATCTTGGTTAATACAACTTATTGAAGGATTAGAATATTCGCAAAAGGCCGGCTTTATTCATAAAGCAATTGGGTTAAATACAATTTGTTTAAAATATAATACATTTAACTCAACAACTTCAGTTCAGTTGGCTCATCCTTCATATGGTCATAGATTAATTCAAATGTTGGAAAGTAATCCAAATAGCCCTCATGACAAACTAAAAAATAAAATTGATTCGGGAATAAATTTAGTATGGAAGGCTCCAGAATTAACAAAAAAACAAAGTGCAAAACCTCAAAGAAAAACTGATATTTGGAATCTCGGTTGCTCATTTGTTCAAATGATAACCAAAAAAAATATATTTGAAGAATTTTCCACACCTGATGAATTCATTTTAGGATCCAATTTGGATGAAACACTTTCAGATTTTTTAATGAAAATATTCAACAAAAACTCAAGAAAACGATTATCACCATTAGAATTATTACCTTGTTCATTTCTAAGGAATGATGTTGCAACAAATTCAGCATTTTCAAGCACTCTATATGGTCATAATAGGACTACTTCTTCAGCTTCATCGTCTCGACTAACATCTAGAAGAGGAAGTGCATTTAGTCATTACTCATCAACCCCATCACAAATACAAACCGGGTCTAGATATGCTAGTGATTTTGAGGAAGTAGCAATTTTGGGTAAAGGTGCCTACGGTGAAGTTGTAAAGGCAAGAAATCGACTTGATGGAATGTTTTATGCAATAAAAAAAATTAGAGATGAATCTTTAGATAAGAATTCGATATCCGAAGTACTTCTTATATCTCGAGTAAATCATCAATATGTTGTTAGATATTATACCGCCTGGATTGAGAACAACCCTGTTTATCTTGATGAAAGTGCAATGGAAACAGATGAAGATGAAAATAGTTACGATGATTTGGCAGAATTTGAATCTTTAAGTAGACCACCAAAGAATGATTTTCCACTTGATTTCATTTCCAATTCTTTTCAAAAAGACGTCTCTTCAACATCAGAACTGGAAGATCAAAATTTCGGGGATAAATCAATTGAAGATTTCGATGGAAATCTTGGAGATGATATAGTTTTTACTGAAGATACTGAAACTAGGAGTGATTTAAGTAATAGTGATTCCAATAGTGTGGTTTCATTTGAGAATGAAGATAGTCAGATATCACCAAGATTGAAAAGAAATGGAAAAAAGTTTAACAAAAGTATAACTTTATATATACAAATGGAGTATTGTGATAAGAAAACTTTGAAGGATTTAATACAAAATGAAGATTTAAAAAATGATCCAGAAAAATATTGGAAACTTTTCTCTCAAATTTTGCAAGGGTTAGAACATATTCACTCACAAAATATTATTCATCGAGATTTGAAACCGGTAAATATTTTTATTGATGAAAATGAAAACGTAAAAATAGGTGATTTCGGATTAGCAAGGAATGTTATACATAGTTCTACCAATATCGGGCAAACAACTGGTTATCAAAATCTAGAAGATTTAACTTCGGATGTTGGCACTGCTTCTTATATCGCCAATGAAGTTTTGGAAGGGGGATTCTATGATAGGAAAGTTGATATGTATTCTTTAGGTATAATATTTTTTGAAATGATTTTTCCGTTTCACACAGCTATGGAAAGAGTTAGAACATTAACCGATCTCAGAAGCAATGAGATAAAATTTCCACCAACTTTCGACAGCAATAAATACTCTGTTGAGAAAGGTATTATTATCTCTTTATTAAGTCATGACCCAACCACTAGACCAGATGCTGAAGAACTTTTAAAATCAGGAACACTTCCTGTTAGTACAGTAAATGATCATGATGGCATACATGCAATTTTGGAAAAATTAACAGATAGTTCAGCGCCTTGGCAGCAAAGAGTTAGGGATATCTTGTTTGCTAAACCACTTGATATTAATGTTGATTTACGATATGAAAATATAAAGGCAACTTCTTTAAGTGCGTTTGATATTATTTTACAGTCTAGAATGATTTCAGAGATCACGAAGGTTTTTCAATTACACGGGGCAGTTGAAAGCTTTTTTGGTACTACACTATTTCCAAGATCGCCTTTATATGATATTCAAAATGTTTATGAAGTTTTAGACACTTCCGGATCTATTCTTCAATTACCATATGACTTAACGTTACCATTAGCCAGGGCTTTATCTAGAAGATCTATACCTGTTCAAAAAATTTTTAGATGTGAGTCTGTTTTTAGACAAGGTCTGCGAGGGGCTGAACCATCTTCTTACAGAGAAATTGATTTTGATATTGTGACAATTGATTCCGATGACTTGCCATTTCATGATGCAGAATGCATAAAAGTTGCAAATGATATTATTAATATACTTCCTTCGTTTGCTTCAGAAAGTGTTTCTATCATATTGAATCACTCGGATATTATAGATTCTGTTTTTGAATTTTGTATGATTGCTCCTCCAAAGCGTCCTTTAGTTTTGCAAAAATTATCTTTAAATGGAATCTCAAAAACTTTAGCAGAAATAAATGATGAACTTCACTCTCAACTTAACATATCTTCAACTGTATTAAATGATCTTAAAATGTTTGATTTTTCAACTGATATTTTAAGTGCCAAAGCTAGATTGCATAAACTAATGGTAGATACAGATGCCCTTATTAAAATTGAGAATTCTTTTCGATATATTGGAAAAATTTTGAATTTTTTGACATCTTTAAATGTGCGTACTCCAGTTTATATTTCTCCATTAAGTAATTATAGTGCCAAATTTTATAAAGGAGGAATGATGTTTCAAATTGTTCATGAAACAAAGGAAAAATCAAAAACTAAAGAATTTAGATCTGTGCTTGCTGCCGGTGGAAGATACGATAAGTTAATTTTCGAATTTGCTAGTCATATAAGAAGTAAGACTATCTTATCGCATGCTGTTGGATTCAATCTTTCATGGCAGCTATTGTTTAAGATGATGCAAAAATATTATAAAATGAATTCTAAGAAAAATAATTTGAAAAATCATGAATCCAAAATTCAAGTAATTCCAAAACGTTGTGATGTTTTAGTAACCTCTTTTTCGGAGACATTTTTAAAGACTTCAGCTCCAAATATTTTGAATAAATTATGGAGCTTAGGAATATCTTGTGATACGTTAAGAAATTGTACTTCTATGGATGATGCTACTGATGCCGCTAAAATAGATGGAACAAATTGGATTGTAATTATAAAGCAGGAGCAATTTAGTTCTAGAAAAACTGGTTCTTCAAAATATAAAGCATATAAATTGAGAGATGTAAAGAATGGAACAGACTTAGATTTTGATTCAAAAGAATTATCAACCTTTTTAAAAGGTGAAATTGAAGCTCAGTCAAAAGGAATTGAGGATAATAAAGAGGATAATTATAAAATAGCCCATCTCAAAGGTAACTCTTTAGATAGAAAAAAAGTAGATTTTTCCGATTCAAATTTGGAAATGTCAAATAGTTTTGAAATAATCCAAAATGACTCTCTTAAAGGACGTAAAAATAGAGGTAAGCTTCAAAAACATGTTGAAAAAGCAATGGTTAATGTAAAAGGATTATTAGATGAAGTTAAAAAAGCACCCGTTTATATAATGGATGTTAAAGATCCAGTAATTGATATGATATCCATAACTTCATTAAATCAGCCAGATGAATGGATAAGAAAAGTTGGAGGGGCTTCAAGTCAAACATATAGAAGTTATTTGAATAATATTTACACAGCTTTATCAAAAGAATCAAATAAAAATACAAAATGGATAATTATCTATAATTCAAAAACTGGAAATTCAACCTTTTGTGATTTGCAAAGGTAGAGTCAAGATTTTTGTTGCTTGTTATAATCTGAATGATATGATTTTCTTTTTTTTTAAGTTTTTGTTTGTATTAATTTTAGTTTAAGTCCAAATTTTGTATAGATAGAAATAGTTATTATTTTGCAGCTAAATAGTAAATAATAAATAGTAACTAAAAATAATAAATTATAAATAATAACATAATATTATGGAACAATTGTAATATTACTACAAGGATTGAATAATTCATATTGATATGAAAGTTAAGAATTTATTAGATAACAAACAAATTTAGATAATTAGATAAGATATAAGTACAAAAACTTGAAATAATAAAATTATCTACCAGATACAGTCTTACCACGACGACTGGTGGTTTTGGTATGTTGACCTCTAACTTTTAAACCAAAATAATGACGAATACCTCTGTGAGCTCTAATTTTCTTTAATCTTTCTAAATCATCACGTAATTTTGATTCTAATTGATTTGCTAAAGTATGATAATCTTTACCATCAGTAAAATCACGTTGTCTATTCAAGAACCAAGCTGGAATTTTATATTGAGTTGGATTTTGCATAATTGTAACAATTCTTTCTAATTCTTCTTGAGTTAATTCACCAGCTCTTTTTGATAAATCTACATCAGCTTTTTTACAAACTAAATTTGCATAACGACGACCAACACCACGAATGGTAGTTAATGCGTACATAATCTTAATTCTACCATCAACATTGGTGTTAAGTAAACTATATTAATGAAAAAAAAAAAAAAAAAAAAAAAGTTAGTAATTTAGAATTGTGATTTAAATGATTTTAAGTTGTAAAATTAAAAGGGTTCTTCTAAAAAATGAATATCAAATTTTACAATAAATGTTGAAAGTTATTTAGTTTCTATCTTTTATACTTTTAGTATATTCATAAAAAATGTATAGAATGTATAAGATATTTTTATTTATAAATTTCATGATATGCATTTTGAGAAACGACTTATTCAGTATATAGACATTTCCCATGATTTTCAAATATGCATTTCTTCATAAGATTTTTGATATTTATGAATAGTCTGATTCATATTTATCAATCTGTAGAGAATCTAAAGAAAAGACTATTTTCTATATTTTAATAAAAGTTCTTTGATCTTTAGATCAAGTTTCATTTTCAAAGATGATTTGTACTCTATTTGAAAATTATGACTTAATGATATTCTTCGCAGGATATTGAATTCAAAATCATTTTCTTATCTTCTTCATTTTACTTTTTCAATACTGGTATATTCTATATTCTTTATTCTATTTTCTATTTTCATTTTTATTAATTCTTTTTCATTTTATTTCATTTTTGATAATCATTCAATTTTCATATTCATATTCACTCCCAATTTTTAAGTCTTTTAGTTAAACATACCGTAAAATGTGTTGGAAACTACCTTGTTCTTGAACAACTAAAGACATCTTGACTATGATTATTTTTTTTTTACTGATTACTTTTGTTCCTTAGAAGTATGTATAATTTTTAGATTAATTGATTTATTTAATATATTCAGTATATTCAATATATTGAAGTTATCGCTACGCAAAGTGGAAAATTGGAGCATTTCCAAAAACCCACCGGTAGAAAAAGACTGATTATGCAGTGATTAGATAAGCGAGTACCGCTTCAAGTCAAGTTTGAGTTGCTCGAGTTGGCTGAAAAGCAGTCATTGTGTATAATTTTTACACATTTCACGTGAATTTATATAGGGCTGCAAATTTGATAAATAATTTTTTAAAAGTAGGGCTGCAAAAGTAATTCTAAATTAAGGTTTAGAATTGTCAAACCTCAAAAACGTTCTAGATTTAGAATTGGCTTTTGTGTTTTTGTGTTTTTGTGTTTTTGGAGTGTTCGAACTTAACATGAAAATTTCACAAGCTGAAATTGATCTGAGTGTTGATCTGAGTTGGTTCAACTAAATTTATCGAGACTTCTGAGTTGAGTGGTGAAAAATCCGAAATATTTATTCTATTGAAGAGAGAGAGAGAGAAAAGCAAAGTTTGTAAAACACAGCTTTTGATCTATACTATATTAATTTATTTTTATATACAAGTATTATATCAATGTTTATTGTAAAAAATGTTTTTAATTTAATGATTTTGTAAATCTCTAATTCCTTTACTTATGAATTTAAGAGCAGGTAATTCAATAAATACTCTTTGAGCTCTTAATATATCTCTAACTTCAACAAGTTCTTTAGATATAATATCAATTTTTGAACCAAAAGATTCAGAAGAATTTAATAAATTTTTTCTTTCATTATCAACAATAAATAATAAATTTTTATTTTTTAAATTATGAGATTTTAAAAATAATTTTGTTGCAATTTCATTATCTGTTACAAAATCACATATTGGTAAATCAGTTTTATCTTCTTCAACATATTTATCTTTACCTATAATAAATAAACTACCATTTTGATAATGATAACTTAAAGCAATTTTATAAGATAAACCATAAATTTTTGAAGGTAATTTAGTTGTATAATCATTTGGTGCATTTCTTGCATGAGCTCTACCACCTTCAACTCTTATTGGAGAATTTGCATCACCAACTCTTGCTTTACCAAGACCTTTTTGTTGATGTAATTTTCTTCTGGAATAACCTTTTTGAGAACGTCCTGGAGGATTTGAAGATCCAACTCTTGCATTATCTGCTTCCATTACAACTGCTCTCCATAAAATATCTCTACGAATTGGTTCATTTAAATATTTGGCATTAACTGGTATAAATGATTTAGGTTCTAATGATGGAAATGTTCTTAATGATGCCAATACATATTTTGGTGGTTCTAAATAAAAAAAAAAGAGAAATATTAGTATAAATGAAACTATATTATCATTATTGAATCAATAAAAAAATATGCTTACCTGAAACATGTAAAGTTGGTGTTTCTGGAGATACTGGAGCTACTGTCTCTGCTGCTGTTGCTAAATGACAACTTTTAATCAATGGATTCTAAATAATAAAAAGATAAGATCTGTTAGTAAAACGATACTCAAAAAAACCAATCACCATTTTACCGGAATAAAACAATACACTATACATACCACTCCAAATGGCCTTATCGTGCTAATAATTGAAGTATTTCTAAACATTATTCCTGCTTGTATTACCACTATATTTCCTGTCTTTCAATCCTCTGTTTCCTTCATTTCATTTCTCTCATCAATTTAATTATTTTTGTTTCCTTTTGTTAATTTCGTTTCGCTCGCACAAAACAAAAAACACCAGAAATCCGTGTAGTTTCCGCAATGTTTTCATTATTTTCCATGCCCGCGGTTTTTCTTCTTCCTGCTTTTCTAAATTTCAATAAAAATATTAAAAAATTAACAGCTGAAAATAAAAATAAAAAGTTTGATAAAATCGTAACTGAGGCAATGAACTGAAGAAACTGAAATTATTTCTCATCTTTTAGTAATTTGCTTTTGAATTTTTGAGATTTAGAACTATTTTATTTTAAGAAATGAATAGAATTAATATCAAGATTTAAATGGTCAATTGATAATCACTATTAATGACTTTTCTATTAGACTTTAAAGATATTCTAAATTCAAATTCGGTATAAAGTATTGAAAAAATCATGTTCAATTAATTTCTTCAATTATTTTCTTCAATTCTTGTAATAAATTTAAAATAAATGTTAAAACCAACAAAATTTAGTATAGACCTTTTTTTTGGTTTTTATGGACAATTAATTAGTTTTATTTTATTAATTATTTTAGATTTAAATACCTCTTCGAAATATTACTCTAATTATATAAGATTTTTAATTTTTATAATAGTAATAGTTTTTTTACTTTCAAAATTTAATGATTTTTATAAAATTAAAATTTTTAATAATAATGGATCAAATAAATTTGAGATTAATTCAAATGATGTTGTTTTAATCTTAGGTGGTTCTAGAGGTTTAGGTTATGAAATTTTAAAGAATTTTTTATTTAATGAAAAAAATTGTAAAATTTGTTTAATTGATAATATTAATTTAAATAATTCAATTTTAAAAAAAGAATATATTGAAAAAACTCAAAAAATTGATTATTTCAATAGAGTTTTTTTTTGCAATTGTGATGTTTCAAATAAAAATAAATTAATTAATATATTTAAAAAAATTGAAAATAATATTGGTAAAGTAACAATTTTAATTAATAATGTTGGTATAAAACATAATGAATCTTTTAATGATTTATCAATTTCAAAAATTTTTAAAATTATTGAAATTAATTTATTATCATATATAATTTCAATGAAATTTTTTATAAAATTATCAGAAAATTCAAAAAATTCAAAAAATTCATGTAATAGAAAATTATTTATAATTAATATATCTTCAGTTTTAGGTTTAATTGGTCCATCAAATTTATCAATTTATTCAATGACAAAATCTTCAATAATTTCATTACATGAATCAATAATTCATGAAATTAAATTAAAAAATTTAAAAAATATTAAACTTTTATTAATTAAATTAGGTCAATTAGATACAATTTTATTTAATGATATTAAACCACCAAAAAAATTTTTTGCACCAATTTTAAATCATAAAATTATTGCAAATTTAATTTATAAAAATATTAAAAAAAATAAAATTGGTGAATTAACTTTACCTTTATATGGAAAATTTATTTCAATATTAAAAATTTTACCAATGTTTTTTGTTGAATTTTTAAGAGAATTTAGTGAAATGGATAAAAGTAGTTTTCTTGTTTCAAAATTTGAAATTGATAATAAAAATGAAAAAGATTTGGATGATATAAGTAAAGAAATAAATGAAGAAGAACTTATTGATAATTTATGTAATGAAATAAGTAATAGTAATTTTTACGATAATTAAATGATTTAATAATAATAATTTTATATAATTTATGTATATATATAATATATATAATATATATAATATATATACTTTATGTAATTTTTGATTAATTTGACATTTTTGAGATTGTATTTTGAAAAAAATTTTGAAATTCATCTAATTGTAAAAAACCATTTTCATTAAATAATTTTGTAAAACTAATTGAAGTTTCAAAAGGTTTACTTTTAATTAATTTTTTTGGATTTGAAATTTTAGAATTTATTAATTGAATTTTAATAAAATAATTTGGTTCTGGTTTTTTTTTATTTATTGTTGTTTCAATAATTATTTTTCTTCCATCATTATTATTCTTATTGTCATTATTATTATTCTTATTATTATCATTATTATAATAACCAATATATTTTATATTTTTTTGAAAAAAGTAATTATGAATTAATAAAATTAATTGAAAAAAAATGTAAGAAAGAACTAAGATTAAAGTATAATTATAAGATAATTTAAAATCAAATTTTTTATCAATATAATAAGTAATTGAAGCAATTATTGATAATATTAAAGATAAAGTTAATTCAATATCTTTTAATAAAAAATTTTGTTTAAAATTAAGTTTTTGAAAAATATATGGTAAATTATCATCACAATTATTTTTTAAATCATTTGCAGAACTAAAGTAGGAAAGTTAGTTAGAATATGAATTGAATTATATGTTAAGGTTTTGTTATTAATTAGTTAATTGACTTACTGAATGTTTATTCTCTTTATATTTGCTTCCATTTTAATATATTATTTGGTTATATTTATATATTTATATATTTATATATTTATATAGTTGTTAATTAATTGATAAATATATTTACTATTGTATAATCTATTTAATATACAGTATATTCAGTTCATTCATTTATTTCAATTTTAAACATGGTGTAAAGAAATACTCCACCGGAACAAAAAAAATGAGTGGAAATGAGACCGTGTTTGTGGGTTTACTACAAAATACAATTAAATATCTTATTAAATATTGTATTAAGTATTGTATTAAGTATGTAATTGAGTAAAAATAAATGTATTGATTAATATTTATTGAAATTTATTGATTAAATAATTCTAAAGTAAGTATGTAAGTAGGTAATTAGAGTAATTATTGTTGTCTGTGAGTGTGAACAAAGGCATTTTTAGCAAAATCCCAAGAATCATCAGAGATACGACCTCTTAAAACTGGAATTTCACTACCTGGAACATAAACATCTTCAAATAATATACTCATTTTAGCTTCTGGAGGAGGAGAAGCATCAGCTTCTTTAACTTGTTCATCAACATATTTTCTTGCAGCTTTATCATAAGATTTAATTTCATCTTCATTAGCAATATTAAATTCTAATAATTTACTTTTTAAACCATTAATTGGATCATTAGTTGATCTCATATGTTGAACTTCTTCTCTAGTTCTATAAGTTGTACCAGGATCAGACATTGAATGACCACCATATCTATAAGTTTCAAATTCTAAAACTAAAGGACCTTTACCAGAAATTGCCCAATCTTTTGCAAATTTTGAAGCTTGATAAGTTGCTAAAATATCCATACCATTAACTTTTAAACCTGGAATATATTGACCTCTTTTATAATATTCAGTCATTGCAGAAGATCTTGCAGCAGAAGTACCCATACCATATTTATTATTTTCACAAACATAAATACATGGTAAATCATATAATTTTGCCATATTAAAACTTTCAAAAACTTGACCTTGATTTGCGGCACCATCACCATATAAATTAAAAGTACAATTTTTTTCATTTTTATATTTATGAGCAAATGCTAAACCTGTACCTAAAGGTACTTGAGCACCAACAATACCATTACCACCATAAAAACCAGTTGTATACATATGCATTGAACCACCTTTACCATAAGAAACACCAATTCTTCTACCCATTAATTCACCAAGAACTTCTTTAACAGAAGCACCTCTCATATAAGTAAAACCATGACATCTATATGAAGTTATTACAGAATCTTTTTTAGTTATAGCATTTTCAATACCAACAGCTATAGCTTCTTGACCAACAGATAAATGACAAAAGCCTCTAATTTTTTTAGCTTTATAAAGAGCATCAGCAGCCATTTCCATTCTTCTAATTATAATCATATCTTTATACATTTGTAATAAAGTTGATTTTTCAGTTGTAAAAGTTAAATCAGGTAAATCTATTTCATAAGCTTCAAAAGAAGTTGGAGGTAAAGTAATATCAACTAAATCATCATTATTATTATTAATATCTTTTGTAGTTTCAGTTGATAAATTACGTTTATTTAAATTATTTAAATTATTTAAATTATTTAAATTATTTATTGAATTAAAAGATTTAATTGAATTGAATGAAGTTATTGGTTTAATTGAATTAATTGGATTAATTAAAGATCTCTTTAATGGATTTAAAGTAGATTGTCTAATAGCAGATTTAAACATTTTCAATCTGTTTCTATGATTCTATGATTCTATGTAATTATTAATGTATGTATGTCTATGATTTTGTAATTATAAATTGATAAAGGTAATGATTAAATATTATCATAAATATAGTAAATATACAAATATATAATAAATAATATTAAAATCAATTGATTTGTAATATTAATATTCAATATTCAATATTCAATATTTTAATATTTTAATATATTTTGATATATTAATTCAATGAAGATAATTGATAATTAATATATTTAATAGTTCAGATAGTGTTAATTAATTAAATTAAGGATAATCAATGCTTGTAAATAGTATGTAATCTATCGGGTTTTTTATTCACCCAGACTCACATAGGCTGGCAATGGAGCATATCCGATCCTTTTTGCTCCAGAAACACGGACACGGTTCTGTTTTAGCCAGGGGAGTAGTGGTAGTTATTGGATTTAGTATGTGTGGAGAGTGTGAAGAGTGTGAAGAGTGAGTAGTGGTGGTCCCAGTCCGGAAGGTGTGTCCAGGGAGGGGGATGAACGAGGGCAGTCAGCAGTGCAGGCCCTTACAAGGACAGTAACAGAAATAGTAATAAAGCAGTGATAGTAGTACAGAAGAGAAGAGAGAGAAGAGAGAACATCAGCTGCTGCTGCTGCTGTTATTACAATCTCGGTGGTGTTGGCAGTCTGGGCATCCACGCGGTTTGCAGCCCAATCGGGAATACCACACCCAGGTTAAAATCAGAGCAGGTAGGAACCACTGCAACGGTACTCCGCTCTCGGATAAATCACTCTCTCTTACTTATATTACTTATTACTTATATTACTTATCTTAAATGAATATTAATGAATAAAATGACTATCATTGAAATCACCAATTTAAAGAATAATCATAATCACTTCCATCTTCTCCAGATTATGATATTCATGCTTTTAATATTTCAAGTTAGTTATTTGCATTAATTTATTCATTTATTCAAATGGTTGCCTCTTTCAATTAAGCAATTAATCAATCAATTATCCTTAATTTACTTACTTAAAAATCCCATTTTAAATATTTACTAAATTACTAAAATACTACAATTTTTCATTATTAATTATATTTTTAGTTACTAATAAACTTAGAATACTTCAATCTTAGCTATTTATTTATTATATTCAATATTTTCTACATTTTTGAATTCAATTAGTATTATTTCCATCTTTACTTGAACTTCTGTTGATTTTATTGACCAAATACCTTATTTATCGAGATCAGTAATTCTATCGTTAACAATAATAATTATTGTACTGTAGTATATTGTTATTCAAATAATTTTATTATCTCACTAGGGCTATAGCAAAGCCCTACCTATAAACATGTGCTAAAAAATAATAATATTCCTTAAAATCCAAATTGGAACAATACCATGACTTGCTCAATAATCATGTGTTTGAAATATTTCACCACTCCGTCTTATAAAAGAGCTAGCATCTATATCCGCAGCAAGGTTTTCCCATTGCAGTCTGCTCACTATATTTCCATGCACGGATACTTTCTTTCCTGATTCTGCGCTTGTTTTGCACTGTTTCTGCGCTGTTTCTGCGCTGCTTCTCTTTTTTCCAGTTTGGCTTCTTTCCCTGAGCAGTGCACTACCACTACTACTACCACTACTACTACTACTACCAACACCACTCTTCGTATTGTCTCTCTTTACTCTCCCACTCTAGCTTAACCACCGGAAACGATCTTTACCATGGGTGTGAAATTTTATTAAGTTAATATATTACTTACATACTATCCAAACTACTTACCACTTACCACTTACCACTTACTACTTACTACTTACTATCAACCTATTATCAATTTTTCAATTTTACTTTTCTTAAAAAGATCATTGAAAAAATTATTATATCTTAGATACTAAGACTTATTAATAATTATCAGTTTAAAGATAAAAGATAAAAGATAAAGGGATATCATAAGATAAAATATAATATAATATAATATATCAAAATGTCTGACGTTGAATCACAAACTGAAGTTCCAGTTGAAGAAGTTGAAGAAATTCAAGAAGATTTTGATGTTGTTGAAGAAATTAAATTTGTTGAATTAGCAACAAAAATCCCAAATGATATTCAATCTGCTCAAAATCAAATTCGTTTATTTAATAAATGGTCTTATGATGATGTTACTATTAAAGATATTTCTTTAACTGATTATATTCAAATAAGATCTCCTGTTTATATTGCTCATACTGCTGGACGTTATGCTTCAAAAAGATTTAGAAAATCAAATTGTCCAATTGTTGAAAGATTAACAAATTCTTTAATGATGAATGGTAGAAATAATGGTAAAAAATTAAAAGCTGTTAGAATTGTTAAACATTCTTTAGAAATTATTAATGTTTTAACTGATTTAAATCCATTACAAGTTTTAGTTGATGCTATTGTTAATACTGGTCCAAGAGAAGATTCAACAAGAACTGGTAGTGCTGGTAATGTTAGAAGAACTGCTGTTGATGTTTCTCCATTAAGAAGAGTTAATCAAGCTATTGCTTTAATTACAATTGGTGCAAGAGAAGCTTCTTTTAGAAATATTAAAACAATTGCTGAATGTTTAGCAGAAGAATTAATTAATGCTGCAAAAGGTTCTTCAACTTCTTATGCAATTAAAAAGAAAGATGAAGTTGAACGTGTAGCAAAATCAAATCGTTAATTTATCTATTATCTATTATCTTATTATTTTATTATACTACTATCTAAATATATTATTATATTACTATTAATACTATAATTAACATCAAACTACATTAAAATTACATTAGTTACATTAATTACTTTAATTACTTTAATCACTGTATAATTACAAATTCTCTAATGCCATTTGTTCTTCAATTGTAAGTCCACCATCTTCTTCCATATCTATATCCATATTCACATCCATATCATCATTTTCATTTACATTTACATTTACATTTACATTTACATTCTGATTATCACTTTGATTTCCATTTGATTTATTTGAATCAAGTCGATTACTTTGATCAAATCCTTCTTCTGATTTTTGAAATTCAATTAATTGTTCATAATTCCAAACTGAAATACCTTCTTGATCTTTAGAATCCATAGGTTGTGCTTGTTCTCTAAAAAATTTTTTGGCATGAGAAATTCCAATATCAATTGATAAATTTATTTCAGATTCTAATAATCTTTGTCCAATCCATTTTGGTAATTGATTTTTTTTACGTAAAAATCTTCTATCTGCTAAAATCATTAATCCATAATCATCTTTACCTCTTAAAACTCTACCTAAACATTGTGATCCATGTCTCATTGCATCAAATGATAAAAAATCATTTTCTTTAATTTGAAAATTATCTCTTAAAAATTCTAATCTTGCTTTTAAAATTCTAGATTCTGTATATTGAAATGGTATACCAATTAAAATTACTGTTCTACCATAATGATGATCAAAATCAATACCTTCTGAAACTTTACCACGAGCAACTGATAATAATATTGCTCCTCTACCATTTGAACATGCAATTCTATAAGTTTCTAAAGCTAATGAAGTTTCTTGAGCATCTGGTGTTTCAACTAAAATTAATTTATATTTCCAAACTTCATCTAAAATTCCCATTGTTTGCCACATTGAAATTATACTTTCCATATATAAATATGATGGAAAAAAAACAACTAATCCATCTGGTGTAATTTTAGAAAATTCAATTAATAATGTACCATAATTTCTTACAACACTTAAATCATTTCTAATTTCAAATCTTGATGATATTGCAACTTGATCTGAACCTTTGGTAATAATCATTGGTAAAAATGTTTTTCTTGTTAATGTCATTGAATATGATTTTTGTAAAATTGTTTCAAATTTAAGCATTCTTGGATACATATCTAATGGTGATATTGTACCTGAAGTTATAATTATTGAAGAAAATTTTTCAAATATTGGTTTTATTGCAATTGATGCATCAAGACATGCAAATCTTAATATTGGATTTGGTACTTTTGCTTCATCTGTTTCAAAAGGTTCTAAAATTAATTGAAATCCATTTTCATATGTTGAAACTAATGTTGCAAATGTTGCAATATCTTTTAAAGCTGTAAAATCTTCAATTTCAGTATTATTTAAAGTTTTAACTAATAATGATAATCTTTCTGAACAAAATTTTAATGGTTTTTTATCAATAAATGTAAATTCTTTAAGATGTGTTAAAAATGTTGAAGGAGTTTCAGAAACAACAAATAAAACTTTCATTCTTGTTTTTAAATATTCTATAAATCTTTTTAAAAATGAAATAAAATGTTCTGCTCTTCTTATATTACCAGGAATTGATTCTGTTATAATATCATTTGGTAAAACTGGATTTTCAACAAATGGTTCATTTTCTGTATTTGTTGAAGTTGCTGAAGTTGTTGAAGTTGATAAATTTTCAAGTCTTAAACCATTTACAAGTTGTTCATATTCATCTTGTAATTTTTGAGAATCATTTTTTTTTAAATCAATTACAGCTTTATTTAAACTATTTGAACCTCTTGTAGCTTTTTTTAAAGTATCATTAGTAATATCTAATGATAAACTTTCTATACAAACATTATCAATATTATGAGCTTCATCAAAAATTACTATACTATCTTTTGATAATTCTTTTGAAACTCTTTCAGAAATTTTTGGATCTAATAAATAATGATATGAATAAATTATTATATTACAAAATGGTAACATTCTTCTAACTGTAAAATATGGACAAGTACCAATTTCTTGACAATAATTTAATAAAGAATCAAAAGAATAAACTCCAGGTGGTATTAAATTTTCTGGATCTAAATCATAAAGTTTTTCATGATATGAACATAAATTTATATTTTTTTCACCATTTTTTAATTTTAATTTATTTTCACCATTTGTTAATCTTCTACATTTTTCATCAACTATTGTACCTTTTCTTTCATTTTTAATTGTTGGATGTAAACATAAATTTTTTCTACTTGATAAACCTAAACCTCTAAAATTTTCAACATAACCTAATTGTTTTGATCTATAATTCATTAAATTATATAATTCAACTAAAGCTTTTTCAATTTCAGACATTGTACGTGAACAATAAATTATTCTTCTATGTTCTTTATGAAAAATTTGATATGCAACAGTTAATGATAATAAAGATATTGTTTTACCAGTACCAGAAGGCATTTCTAATATACAATTTCCTCCAACATCTAAAGTTTTTTTAATATCCCTCATATAAGCATATTGTTCTGGATATATTTTAGGATATGGAAAATAAACAGGTAATTCATCAATATAAAAACTTAAATAAGTGAAAAAATATAAGTTAGTAAATAAATATTAATTCTTTAAATATCATAAGAAGAATGTAGTAAAAATACTTACAGCATTGTAACTCACTATTTACAGATATGTATTAGTCACTCGATCAAATATTAATAAATTGAATATTCTTTATTGCAATTGAATATAATCTGAATGAATTGAAATATATAGAAATAAATTGTATTGAATTAAATTTGATAATCTTAAAGTCCATTATTATTATATTCCAATTCCAATTGATTTCACTTCACTCGCTTCTTTTGCTTTAAGCATTCTCAGCGTACTTTTGATTGCAAAGGCAAGCAAAGGAGAACCAAATATCTGGTTTCATTTTCGGTAGTTACGGATATCGGGACTAGAAAATAGAAATGAAATAAATAAACGAAAATAAACATGGAAATAAAAATGGAAATAAATCAAATATAATAAATTTATTTTTTACACTGATTCCATAATTACTACTTCAAATAATACATTACCAAATCAAAAATCACTAGAAACTAATCACAAAGATTTCTCTTTTGGTTAGTAATTCTTTTTATTATCAAGATATTTCTGATTTCACACTGTAAACAAGCGAAAAAAACAAAATCTTTTCAATTACACAAAAACATAAACACAGCAAACAGTCTTTATTCTGATAATAAGACAAGAACAATCATTCAAACACGAATCAGATTACAATGAAAACAATTAACTACTGGCTTTAATTTGGATTGTAACTTTTAATAAAAATGATCCTTTTTTCAGTCTTAAATTTTATAAAAACAATGATTAATCAATTATTAATCATTAATTTTCAAATACTTTATTATTTTTTAAATTAAGTGATAATTTTTAATTGAAAATTTACATTCTCTCTATTTATATCAAATATTTCAATCAATTAAGTTAATTCAATCATGTCTACTCCTTATTTATCCAAAACTGGTGGATATAATTATAATCAAAATTTAAATCAAAAAAATTCTTCAATATTTACTGCGAATGAAAATATCTTAGATAATTATAATACAGAAAATATTGGTAATGATATTAATAGAAATAGTATTAACAATAATGTTAATAATAATTCATCATTAAAAAATAATAAAAGCTATTTATCTTTGAAAACTAAATTTGAAACTCCAGGCTCATTTATTACCTCAAATTCAAAAATTGATAATTCTCCAAATCACTCGATTCAATCTAATCAATTTAATCAAATTTCAAAAAATGATTCAATCTTATCTGAAAGAATTAATACTACTAGTACTACTACTAATAATAATTTCTTCAATATATCTCAAGATTTAAGAAAAAAAAATTCAAAAAATTTAATAAATAGTACTTCTACTTCCATTTTCAATAATAACCTTAATCATAATCATAATCTTATTCATAATCATAATAATACAAATAATTCTACAATCTCAAATGTTTCTTATTCACGTCCAATTTTTTCAAAACTTGATCAAAATTCAAATTCAAATTCAAATTTAAATACAATTACAAATGCAAATGCAAACATTAATTTAAAATCAAACTCAAACTTTTCTCTTCTTCCTTATAATCAAAGTATATTCTCACTTACAAATTCAAAATCAAAACAAATTATAAATAATAAAAATATAAATAATAATATAACTATTGAATCCCAATTTAATAATAATGATAAAAGCATTAGTAAAGATATGTTTGTTTTAACTGATCCAGAATCTGATACCGATAATGATGATGATTATATACAAGAAATAGATCAAGATAATAAGGATATTAATCACATCAATGTTAATAATATTGATAATGACATTGATAATGACATTGATAATGATATTGATAATGATATTGATAATGATATTGATAATGATATTGATTTTAATGAAGATTTTGTTAATGAATATAAGAATAATAATTTTAAAATTGATCAAAAAGATCAATTATTATGGAATCATGAATTTAGTCCAAGTTCTTCAAATAAAAAAAATATATATCAAAATTTAAATGAAATTCCAATATTATATTCAAATGATTTATCTGTTAAAGTAGATTTTAAACCTCATGGTAAACCATTATTAAAAAATAATCAACCTTTAGATTTAACTCCATTATTAGGTACAATTAATAGAAAAGCTGCTCCTTTAAGATTATTTGAAGATGAATATAATTCTCTTACAAATGATGAAAAAACTATTTTAGCTATTCTTGATTATGAATTAGGTTTATCTGATGATCGTACTCAAAAATTTTTAAAATCAAATAATCAACAATCTAAAAATAATTGGTGGTCAAAATGTTTTAATAAATTATTTGGAAATTATAATAAAACTGATGATTATATTAATAAATATCCTTGGTCTCAATTCATTCATAAAAATGCAAGTTATGATGACAGTTTTGATAATGATGATGACCAAAATAATGATGATGATGATGATGATAATGATTCAAATATGGGAAATATTAATAATAATAGTTTTGAAATGACTCCACTTGATAATTTTTTAAGAGAATCTGTAATCGTTTAACTATTTAGTTACTTAATTACTATAAATTTCTTCTTTTGATTATCTTCAAACTAAAAACTTTTTCTTTTTTTGATCCTTTAAACTTTTATCTTTTTAAAGATTTTACGATCTCTATTTATTTATTTTATTTATGTTAATTTTGATTTATATTTTTTTACAACTTATCTTTCTTTTTTTCTGTTTTTCCTGTTTTCTTGAACTATTTTATGAAAATATATAAATTTATAAAAAATCTGAAAATCTTTATTATCAACTTGAGTATAAAACACTTGCTGAATACAAACTTGCTCCAACCCAAGGACCTAAAGTAATATTTGCAGAAAATTTCAAATTGGAATTCATTTTGTTTCTTAATTCCTGTAAAGTTCTTGTTTTAACACCAGGAATTTCAGATAATCCACCTGTAAAAATAAGATTATCACATATTTCCGCCTTTGTATCAATTTCAAGATCTTTTAGAACTTGAAGTATTAAATCTATTAAAGGAATTTCATTATCATCTGGATAATCTGAATCTTCAAATTTTGGAAATAAAACTTCTTCTATGAATTCATATCTCCATTTATCTGGAACAATTAAAATATCATCAGTATTGATTTTCGAAATTAATTTAAAATTATCTTCTGATAAAATTGTAGTGTTATTTATATGACGACAATAAATTGCTTGAAATATAAATTCTTCAATTAAATTAAATATTTCTTTTGTATTTTTGAAATATTTATCTAAAGATTTATTTAAGGATTCATCTATTGAATTATTCAATTGTAATAATTTTTTTAAAATATAATAATGTAAAAATTTTCCAGACCTTATACTTGTTCTTGTTGATTTACTTAATAGTTTCATATCATAAATTGGAGTAATTGTAATATATTCCCAACCTAAATCAATTACTAAACCACTTTCACATCCTGCACTAAAACATGATAATGCTGGTTCTGAAACAAAAAAAACAGATTTAGAAAATAATGAATTTAATAAAACATTTGTGATAACTCTTTTTAAATGCATAGGGAAAAAAGGAGGTTCTGGAATTATAATTTTACAGTTCGATGAATCAACTAAAAGATCTTGTTTATAAATCTTAGTTAACATTTTTTCTAATAAAATTCTCATTTGTGAATCTTGTTTGAGATTTTTTGAAAAATCTAATGGGAATAAAGGTATTTTATCATAATTGAATAAATATTGCATTGTTATTAAATCATTGTAATAATAATCAGAAACTTTTTCATCAAATTCATTATGTTTGATACTTTCTAAATCATTTTTTGAAATAGAATGATTTAAATTTATTGGAATATTATTGAATTTATTTTTATTATTTGGAATCTTAGATGTTTTGAATTTCCATTTATTATCATTTGTGAATGCAGTTACAGCTGGAGAAGAATCTCCCGAAAACCCTGCTCTTATCAATCGACTTCCTAATTGTATTATTATTATAGGATATTGTTTTGAAGGTGCTTGAAATGCAGAAGAAACTTGACGACCACTTGATGATGAAGAATTCATTGATTGATTTTTTCCAAAAAAAGTTGAAGAAGTTTGTTGTTGTGACATAATTGTCTGTCTATCTTTTGAGTTATTTTGATTTCAAGCTAATGAACAATGATCACATCTATTTAATTTATTTATCATTACGACAAGAAAATCTTAGAAATTGATATCTTTAAAACTTGTTGATGATTTGAGAAAGAGTAGTTTGTTTACAATAATAACTTGGTGATTGAAAATGCTATGGAAAAACGTTAACTTTTCAGTTACCGCTTTCAGAGTAATTTCATACGATATAATCGGAAACCTTTTTTATTATGTTCCTTTCTTCTCTGAAATGTTTAATCAATCATCAAGCCAAGTAAAATGTGAAAGAGGGTGAAGTATTCAAAAGTATTAGTACAATGGTAATTACAGCAGGAAGACATCAATCAAAAAGAGGAAATGATGATAAGTTTGTTTTCAAAGCAAAAACCTCGGAAGTATCACATATAGCAGTTGTACTTTCATCTATACTATCATTTGGAACCCAAGGAATTATAATAGTTTCAGATAGTGGATTAACATTCACAACAGAAAATAGTCATGTAATTAAGGCATCAATAAATTTTGATATTGAATTATTTGATCAATATATATTCAATCCCCCAATTAATGATTTTTCAACTGAGTCAAATGTTGAATCCGAATATTTAGAATATCATTCTGAATTAAACTCAGATCTTTATGATGGAATTGATGCTACCATTAATGAAAATCGTAATTTGAAGAAAAAGAATAAAAACGATAAAACTATTGATGATGAGTCTGATGAAAAATTGGAGAATAATTTTGTTAAAATTTCAGTTGATTTTAAAACAATAACAGAATCATTTAATGTTGCATCATCATTAAATAAAAAAGATGATCCAGAAACAATTTATTGTACAATAAGTTATGAGGGTGATGGGTTCCCATTTATTGTTGAATTCAATGATAGTAAAATGAGTGAGATTTGTGAATTTTCAACATTTGTTGATTTTGATTCTCAAGATATTGATCCATATGGATTAAGTTTAGATTATAATGAAGTAATAATGGATGCAAAATTAAAAGCAGATATAATGTTTGATGTTTTAAAAGATTTAAAAGATATAAATACAGAAGATTTATATTTATATGCGTCATCATTTGAAAAAAAGCAAAAACAGAAATATTTTACAAAAACAAAAAATAATACTCTTCAAATTGAAAATAAAATTGAAAATGAATTAATTTTTATATCAAGAGGTGAATTAGGATATTCAAGAATGATTTTACCTGCAGATAAATATATTTTAGAAGAACTTATATTACAAAAATATAATAAAGTTAGTAAGGAATTCGAAAAAGTGACAAATGAAGAAATTATTGGAGTTTATAAATTTGAAATTTTTAATAAAATTACTAGAGCTGTTAAAATTAGTTCAAGAATAAGATTACAAAAAGATAATAATAATATTTTATCAATTCATTTACTGAGTATTTATAATATTGAAGATCATAGAATAAATTCAAAATCTTTGAATGAAGAAGATAAAACTAGAAGAGAAAAAAAACTTAGAAAATTAGAAAAATTAGAAAAATCAAGAAGGCAAAATAACAATGAAACAACTGAAGAAATTCCTCAAACTTATCCATTACCAGAAAAAAATCAACCAAGATATTACTCAGGTACAGTTATCGAGTTTGTTTTAATTGAATCAATTGATGATGATGAGAATTCTGAATTAAATCAAAAAAATTTAAAAGAAATTATAATGAATGCAGATGATTTAGCTACAATAAATCCCAAAAATAAAAAGAAAAAAAGAGGTAAAAGGAAGAGCACGCTTTTTAACTCAAATTCCAATTCCAATTCCAATTCAAATGGTTCCAATGATCAAAACAATTCAAATATTGAACCTAATAAAATAATTAAAACTAAAAGAGGTATAAATGATATTCTTAGCAACTTTTCAATTTTTAAAGAACAGAATAATCAAAACAATTCCAAAGGTGACTCCAATGATAGGAATAATGATAATGAAAATGATAATGACAATGACGATGAAAACATTGAAGTTCCTTTTATATTTTAATCAAATGTAGCTTTAATAATCAATGAATAAATAAAAAAATATTTTTTCTTCTTTTTGTAGGTTGAAATGAGCTTAAAAGTATAAAAAAGCTTATCTTTTAACAGTATAATCGAAGAGGCTCGTGCACGTAGTCCGAAGAACGGTCTTTTTGTGTAAAAATGCACTAAATGCACCGGCACATGACTTGAGATTGGAAAAAAATATTGAGTTTTTGAAATGCACAGCAAACATTTTTTTAGTGAGTCACTGAAATTAATTTGTTGATAATTTGATATTTAAATAAAGTAATTGAGTTAAGTTTAATTGTGTTCTAAGTCAATTTAATTGAATTCATTAAGATTAATTTAATTTGTAGTTTTTAATCATGTCTGCTGATCCTGTTTCTGTAAAAGATTTATCAATTGAAGATAAAAAAGAATCTAAACCTGTTGAGGCTATTCTTGGTCCAGATGGTAAACCACTTTCTAAGAAAGCATTGAAAAAACTTCAAAAAGAAAAAGAAAAAGAATTGAAGAAAAAAGAAAGAGCAGAACAATTAGCTAAAGAAAAAGCAGCTGAAGAAGCTTTACAAGCTGCAAATGATTTTGCAAAAGATAGTTATGGTAAATTACCTTTAATTCAATCATCATTCAAAACTGGAATTAAAAGAATTCAATTTAGTCAATTAAGTGAAAAAAATGATGGTGAAGAAGTTGTATTTAGAGCAAGAGTTCATAATAAAAGAGCACAATCTGCTTCACTTTCATTTTTAACATTCCGTCAACAAATTAATACAATTCAATCAGTTTTACGTTCAGATGGTAAAACTATTAGTAAACCAATGGTTAAATTTGGTAATTCATTGAATTTAGAATCAATAGTTCTTGTTCATGGAATTTGTAAAAAAGTTAATGAATTAGTTAAATCTTGTACTATACAAGATGTTGAAATTCAAATTACAAAAATTTTTATTATTAGTGAAACTCCTGAACAATTACCAATGTTAATTGAAGATGCACAAAGAAGTGAATTAGAATCTAAAAAACTAGATTTACCAATCGTTAATCTTGATACAAGATTAGATAATAGAGTAATTGATTTAAGAACAACAACAAATAATGCAATTTTTAGAGTTCAACATGGCGTTTGTCTTTTATTTAGAGAATTTTTAACAAATAAAGGATTTATAGAAATTCATAGTCCAAAATTATTAGGAGCAGCATCAGAAGGTGGAGCCAATGTATTTGAAGTTACATATTTTTCAAAAAAAGCATATCTAGCACAATCACCACAATTTTATAAACAACAATGTATAGTTGCAGATTTTGAAAAAGTTTTTGAAGTTGCACCAGTTTTTAGAGCAGAAAATTCTAATACTCATAGACATATGACTGAATTTATGGGATTAGATTTAGAAATGGCATTTGAAGAACATTATGATGAAGTTATTGATGTTTTATCAGAATTATTTATTTTTATTTTTAATGAATTAAATTTACGTTTTAAAAAAGAAATTGAAACTATTAGAAAACAATTTCCATGTGAAGAATTTAAAATTCCAGAAAAAATGATTAGAATTACATTTAAGGAAGGTATTGATTTATTAAAAAATGCAGGAGTTAAAGATATTGGATATTTTGATGATTTATCAACAGAAAATGAAAAATTATTAGGATCAATAATTCGTGAGAAATATAATACAGATTTTTATATTTTAGATAAATTTCCAACAATTATTAGACCATTTTATACAATGCCAGATCCAATTAATCCAAAATATTCTAATTCATATGATTTTTTTATGAGAGGAGAAGAAATTTTATCAGGAGCTCAAAGAGTTCATGATTATGAACTTTTAAAAGAAAGAATGAAAGAACATGGACTTGATTCAAATACACCAGGATTAAAAGATTATGTTGAATCATTTTCTTATGGATGTGCACCACATGCTGGAGGTGGAATTGGATTAGAAAGAGTTGTTATGTTTTTTCTTGGATTAAAGAATATTAGAAGAGCATCATTATTTCCAAGAGATCCAAGACGTTTACGTCCATAGATATTATATTTATAATATTTATTATATTTATTATAAATATGCGAGTAAGTTATTATATATAATATATGAAATATGATATATAATATATAAGAAATAAGATATAATATATAAGAAATAAGATATAATATTAATTTAATGTTGAACTAAAGGAGAAGATAATTGATTTTCTAAATCATTAATATTTGAATTTTGATTTAAAGATTGAGAAGGATTGGATTGAGAATTAGAATGAGAATTAGAATCTAATAGTAGATAAGCATTTTCAATATCATCAGAATCTATAAATGAATTATTTTTTTCAGATAATTTATTTTCATTAATTAATTGTATTGGCATATAAGAAAATGGAGAATTTAATTTTGGAAAATATTTTCTATATGAGAAATAAGAAATTAAAGCACCAATTAAAGAACCAAGAAATACATCAGAGAATCTATGTCTATAATCTTGAGTTCTTGATAAAGCAATTAAAGTAGCTAATAAAATTGGAATTAAAGCAAAAAAAACTTTAAAAATTCCAGATTTATTATTAAAAGATTTAAATTGTCCTAATAAATAAAGTGATAAAAATCCTAAACCTGACCAACTTGTACTTGAATGACCAGAAGGACAAGATCTAAAACCATCATTTAATTTTGAAATATTTTTTGTATTACATACATCTTTTGCATAAACTAAAATATTTTCTTTAATTTTTTCAGAATCAAAATCACATCTTGATAAAAAATCTGGTCTTGGTCTACCAATCCAATTTTTTAAAATATTTGTTAAAAAAGAAGTTATTATTACATTTAAAAGAAATGATAAAATTGTTAAATAAGTTACATAAATTTTTTGTTTTGGAGTTATTATTAAAGATATTAAAAATATTAAAATAAATGGTATTAATACAGAATAAATAAATAATTGAATTGTAGTTACAGTTTCATTTTCAGTAAATGGATAAGATATTGATAAATCATTAATATAAAACATTGATTGAAATGGAGGTAAATTATATAATAATATATATAAAAGGAATAATAAAAAGAATAGAAATAAATCAGGTAACTTCCATCTTATAATTTTTTTAAAAACAGAATCTGTTAGTCCAAAAGTGACTAAAACATCAGATCTTTTCATTATTTATATTTGTAATGTTTATATATTTGTTATATTTAATTTGATTATTGATTATTGAATATTGATTATTGATTATTGATTATTAATGAGAGTGGTATTATATATATTATACAAGCTATATCCTAAAAAACTATGTATATATAAAGATATGCTGTATGAAGAAAGTATAAAGAGAAAATAAGCGCTGATAGAAGATAAAGCTGTTGACATTTCTTTTGTCAGAGCTGCGTGTGAATCTGGCAGAGATGAATGATAAATTCATTTCTTTCAGATGTTGAGCTGGCGGTAAAGTTATCAGTTCAGTGATTGTTTACATGGCGGAAGAGACTGCGGAGACCAGAACTGTGGGTGCGATGAGATGAAAACTGGAGTAAGACTGGAAGTAGAGTAAGAAGAGAGAGAGAGAGAGAGTGTATTTGAGGATGAGAAGAAGAAGCAAAAGCCATTCAAGAAACAACAACAAACAACTTCATAAGACTATAAACAATGCAGATCAAATCCCAGCAGAGTCTCGGTATGTGTATTTTGGTGCTGATGGAGTAACAAGAGATCAACTACTAACAGTTATTCATCTTTAATCAGACAAAGTAAATCAAACAACTAGAAAAATACTATTGACATTTTCAAACTTGATAACACTATGTTCAGTATGTATTTGAATCAAATTCAATTGAAAAAATCCATTATTATATTGAAATCATTAACTAACTTGTTGTATCTTATTTAAATTAATAGAATCAAGTAATACCAACAATAGATGAAGAAGAAAATGATTATGATGAAAATAATCCTGAACTTAAATCTCAAGAATTAGTTTTAACTGATATTTTACAAATTGAAGCTGATAGTTCTACAATTGTTAAAATGATTGAAGAATTACTAACAATAACTAGATCATTGAAAGAATCTTGGATTTTAAATCAATTACCAAATCAAATTAATAATCTTCTATCTTCCATTCAGGATTTAGATTCTTCTTCTTCTTCTTCAAATGCTAATAATAATAATTATAATAATAATCTTGAAGATAAACTTAATGAATTAGTAACTAGAATATCTGAAGTTGAAGATAATTATACTTCTTCTTCAAATTATATATTGAACAAATAGCTATTATAAAATTGATATATTTAATAATTTCATATATATTTGTAGAAATAGGATTTAACTGATTAATGAACCCCTTTTTATCTACTTTAAAACCTGTATGCGTCATTATATTCCCTTTTAAAACGGAATACCTTAATAAAATGATAAATGGCTTGGGTTAATTAGTTATCTTTTTATCCCCTTTTGACATTGCCACCATTTATTTGATTTATTTATTTATTAATTTACCTTAAAATTACCGATTTATTTAATGATTTGTTTTTTTTTATCTTTCTTTCTTTTTAAATATTTGATATTATCTATTAGTTTATATATAAAAGAAATAATTAATATCATATCTAATATATTATTATTATATTCTTTTAATAATTTGATACTTATTAATCAATAGTTAATAATTAATAATGTCTCCTTCAAATTATGGTCAATTAGAAGCTCTTATCAGTATGTATTCAATATATATTTTTATTTAATCTAATAAATATAATAAATATAATAATTTTGATAAATAAAATATAATATTAACATTATTTCATTTATATATAGTTAAATCCACTGATGAGGATTTAATGACTGATAATTGGCAATATATTATGGATGTTTGTGATGAAGTTAATAATAATCCTTCAAATGGTTCTGAAAATGCTATAAATATTTTAACGAAACGTTTAAAAATTAATAATGCAAATATTTTATTAAGATCTTTAACTTTATTACAAGCTTTAAGTGAAAATTGTGGTTCAAAAATGAAAAATGAAATTTCTTCAATAAATTTTACAAATTTTTTATTTATTGAAATTATTTCAAATAATAAAATTCATTTAACTGTTAAATCAAATTTAATTCAAATTTTAATTCAATTATCAAATTCTTTTAAAAATGATCCTTCATTAAAATTAATTGATGATTTATTAAAAAAATCTTTAAGAAAATTTCCAAATTTAAATCCAAATCAAAATATTAATATAACTCCAGATTTACCTCAAAAACATGAAATTAATAAATCTGATAAATTAAATGAAGATAATGAATTAGAAAAAATTTTAAAATTATCTCTTGATGAATATAATAAAGAACAAAATTGGAGAAAATCTTATTTATCAAATGATAATCCATCATCTTCAAGTAATGCAAATGCTAATAATAATATTAATAATAACAACAACAACAATAATAATATTCAAAATCAATTTCAAAATTTAAATTTAAATGAAAATAATGATAATAAAAATAATAAAGATAAAGAAAAAGAGAATAATCTGTCAGTTTCTGAAATTAAAACTGACACTGAAAAAAATTCAATAACTCCAGCTTTAATAACTAGAGTTAGAGCTCTTTATGATTTAACTTCAAATGAGCCTGATGAATTATCTTTTAATAAAAATGATATAATAACTGTATTAGAATCCGTTTATAAAGATTGGTGGAGAGGTTCATTAAATGGTAAAATTGGTATATTTCCATTAAATTATGTAACTCCAATTAATGATCCAACTCCAAATGATTTAATTAAAGAATATCAAATTGAATCAAATATTTTAAAACAATCTTCAAATATTGAAAGATTACTTATACGTCTTTCAACAATTAATAATGAAAGTGAAAATAATAATTTATCACAATCTGAATTTATAAAATTAATTAATGATGATAATTTAACAAATTTATTTAATAATTTAACTTCAATTAGACCAACTTTAGGTAAATTAATTGAAAAATACTCTCAAAGAAAAGATGATTTAATTGGTTTAAATAGTAAATTAATGGAAAGTGAAAGAGTTTATAATGATTTAATGGATGAAGCAATTAATCAATATAAAAATCCAACAAAAAGACCTTTAAATAATAATTTAAATAATAATTCAATTTCTTTTGCTCCATATAATCCAAATTTAATTGAACCAACTACTAGTAATAATAATATTAATAATAATATTAATAATAATAAATCTGATACTTATAATCCATTTAGTAATCCATACTCAAATCAAATTCCAAATAATAATACTGGTAATAAAATTCCTTCACAAAATACTTATCAAAATTCAAATAGAATTCAAACTCAACCAAGTTTAAATAAAACTCAATATCAAACTCCACAATATACATCACAAGGATTTGGTAATCAAATTCCAAATCAAATTCCAAATCGAAATCAAAGTATAAAATCAAATTTAAATCCACTTATTCCCGATTTATTAACATCAATGACTAATGATTCTTTAGTTAATAAAACTAATAGTATGAATAATAATAATAATAATAATAATAATAATAATAATATAAGTTCAGGTAATGAACTTTTGAATAGTTCTATTCAATTTTCTCCAGTACAAAATATTCCTTCAAATAATACTGGATCTTATAATTATAATCAAAATAATAATCAAGCTCCATCTCAAACACCATTACAAATGCCTTCACAAATGACATCTCAAATGACACCTCAAATGGCATCCCAAATGCCTTCTCAAATGCCAATACAAAGTCCATCTCATCAACAAAGTTTAAGTCAAAATAGTCAAACAATGGGATCTCAACCATATCCTAACTTAAGTCAATTCAATCCACAAATAACTGGTCCCAAATCTAATAATAACAATATCAATAATTCTAATATTCAACAACAACCATCAAGTCCAACTGTTCAATCTCCTACTCAAGCACCATATCCAACAAATATTGATGTATTTTTTCCTAGATCCGGATAATTTTTTTTTTGTTTTCTTAGTACCGAACCTGTTGACTTTCTCAATATTTTTTTTTTAGACCATTTGGAATTGAAATCAGGGGGTATTTAATAATACATAAGTAAATAAATATATCAATAAATAATCAAATTTATAAATAACTATTCAAGTAGGTACTACTGTTAGGTCGTATTAGTAGATAATTTAATATTTTTCCCATTTAAAATTGATGTCATAAAAAGTATGGCTTAATTAATTTTATATTTTAATGACAATGATTTTGAATTAGTTTAGAATTTGAATTAAATTTTGTATACTTTTCCATGAATCTTTCAAAAATATTCAAATAAAAAGGGCAGTAATTGTAAAATGATAATATTTCATTGTTCTTGTGAAATTTGTCGTAGAATCAATAAGAAAAAAATAATTAGTAAAGTGAACCACATTTACAAATTTAAAATGAATTAGTGACCCAAGAAAATAACAATTGTACAACTTGTAAGGGACTTTTTTTAATTTAATTTTTCTATGGACTATTTATCAATACTATTTTATTCAATACATTTACTTTTTACCCTATTTTGATCATCGAAGGACTCTAAAACAACTTAAAAAGAAGTAAAATTTCAATTAGTGTCCCAGGGGACAGGATCCCAGAACGTTCCTCAAAAGTTCAAAGCTTCAGAATTTTTAAAATTTAAGACATGAAATTACTACTTTAACAAAACATTTCAATCATTAAAATCTCAAAGAGCAGAGATACATTATGAATTGATTTAATTCTGGAGTGTTAATGAACTTCAAAAGAGAATAATCTGATCCAAATAAAGATAAAAAATCAAATAAAGGCTCAAAAAAGAATAGGAAAAATATTAAAAAGCAGTGAAGAAATCAAGTTTTGAGGAGGTTTCGCAAACGCATTTGTTTCAACGGCCTGCCATACTGAAGTAGGGCTGCAGCAAAGTGCAAATGGCCACCAGTCGAGTGCCTGTTTGAGCAGTGGAAAACGACACCAAAAATATACAAATACCTATATAAACAGGGATATCATGCGTTATTTAAATATTACCAAAGTAATTGTCTTTAAAAAGCGTCCCATTTAAGACTAGGTGGCAAGAGCACCAACGATAAGACAGATCAGTGTCCTTTTGGCGTGCATGGCTTCTGGGCTTCCAAAGCCAGATACCGATTGAAGACACTGAGATTATTGTATTAAAATAAAGGTTTGGGATTCGACTACGACCAAATTAAAAGGTTCAATTTCACCTTTTTCTCCATTTCATTTTATTATTATTATTTATCACTATTTATTCATTATTTACCATTATTCATCAGTCCTTTCAATATTCAAATAACCACTTCAATTCTTTTTTAAAGCTCCTTTGAATTTCCCTGAAATCAAACGTAAATACGATAAAAAAGCTACAATTAATTGCCATGGTAATTCACGATAATACTTTCTTCTTTACTTTCATTCTTCCAAATTCATTAATTCATTAATTTAATAATCCAATAATTCAATAATTTAGTATTCCAATAATTCAATAATCTAATAGTTTCCAACTCCAATTACGTTTTCATTTACAGTTCCTCTTTTCATACCTCTCTTCCAATTCATTGATCATTTTACTTACAACTAATATTTATTTACGCTTTTCCATTCATTTTTAGTAAAACATAAAAGAAAAGAAAATAATGAATCTTTTAACAAAACCTTTGAACAAAGATAGTATTTTTTCTGAAATGAGACAAAATTTATCTGGAAATAATTATAGACAAATAGCAAAAGAACAAAATGAATTATCTGAAAATGAATTTAATTTATGTCATAAAATTATAATAACAAGAATAAAATCTTTTAATTATATGCTTTCTATACAACAAGGTAATATTTACTTTATGAATGTTATATATTTAACAAAAGATAATTTAAAAACTCTTAATGATAATTTTCCATTATTATCAAAAAGATTACTTAAATTAGGTTTAAAATTGGGTAGTTTATTGAATTTTCCAATTACAAATTTATCTCAATTTCTTCATGCTTTTTTAAATATATTTAATACTTTCAATACCTTTTCTGTATTTTCGAATAATAATATGGATAATCATAATCCTAATAATCATATTAGTCATAATCATAGTCAAAGTACTATCAATGATATGAATAATAATATAAAGAACAATAATAATAATAATGATAATAATAATAACAATAATAATATGAACAATATAGGATCTGATCCACACACTTTATATTCAAATCTAAATTCGAATTCACAATCAACAATCAATAATGTTAATAATGATCTAAATAACAATAACAACAATAACAATAGTAATGGTTTAAGTTTGAAACTAGTTACAATTTCAAATAATACAAACATTGATAATTTATTTGCATATACAACTTTAATGAAAATTTTAACAAAATTATTCATAAAAATTAATACTTTTTTACAATTTACTTTTCATTCTCAATTACAATCAAAAATGTTAAAATTTCCTCAATTTCAACCAAATCATAATAATAATAGTAATATCAATGATTCATATTCTCAATCTCAATCTCAAAATAGTATTACTACAAAATCAATTAGTTTTCAAATGACTCAAACTACAAATTCAACATCATTTAATTCTTTAGATTCTTTACAATATTCTCATAGATCTTCATCAAATGATATAAATATGAAAAGCAATAGTAATAATAATATCCATAATATTAATAATATTATTCTTAATGAAAATTATATTAATTTAAAAGTTTTAATGGAAATTGATAAAAAAATAAATAATGAAATTATGCAACCCATAATATTTACTATAAAAAATATTTGTTCAAAAGTTATGGATGATCAAATAATCAGTTTAACAAATATACTAACAGATTATTAATATTTTAATATATTTATATATCTTATATATTACTCATTTTATCATTTCATCATTATTTCACTTATTCACTTATTCGTTTAATCATTAATTCATTTAATCATTTATTAGATTATGTAGTATAATACTACAATTCTGTTGATTTTTCTTAGTCATATAATATAATAATTAATATCATAGACGCTTTTGTATACAATATCTTTTTAATTATTCGAACTGATAGTACTAGTTATAATAGTTATATACACTTTATACAGTTTAATTAGTCCTTTAATAATTTTCTTCCCATTTATCGCCATATTTTTGACGCTATTTTAGCCCAAACTAAATTTGCAAATCTTCTACCTAAAACTTTACCGATAATTGGTAATAAACAAAAATTAAATAAAGCATTTAATTGATTCAATGATTCTTCCCATTGTAATTGAGAATCATCTTCCATATTATAAGATGATTGAATTTCATTTATTTCATCTTCAGTTTCAATTTCATTTTCATCAATTTCACTTTCACTATATTCAGCTTCATTAAAATCACTGATAATAATTTCACTATTATTTTGATTATTTGAATTTTTATGAGCTTTGCTACTAGATAATTTAAAATTTTCAATATCAATTGGTGGAACTTTAGAATCTGGAAATTCAAGTGTTATATGATAATTTTTATCATTATTTTCTTCATCTTCATTTTGTTCCTCTTTAGCCTTCAGTGAACCCTCGGATATACGTTTCAGTAATGGATTAACATCTATTATAGAAGCTTTATCATCTGCTGTAACACTTGACATATTTATTTATATTTCTATTAATACGATTGTTCTTACTTGATATGATTGATTAAATGATCAAAACAAGTGGGCGGCAAAAAAAAAAAAATTGCTTTTAGTTGGTTGAATAGCTGAGTATCTGATTGAGCTATTAATTCTGGAGTATGATAGTTTTTATCACTTTTGAAATAGATTATTATCTAGTTTCTGATTCAGTCTTATTACAATTGATGAAACAAGATGATAATAACAATTGTTAGCCAGCAAGAAATCTCCAAACTGTTCAAAATGTTCAAATATACTCAAATACTCGAATTTTCTTCTCCCTGAAACAGCGCGGGTCAAGGCCTGGTGCTCATTCATCAAAAGATTATCAAATATTATTAAAGGATTATCAAAGGATTAACTTCATCAACATAAAACATCTTTTTGAACATCTTCTAAAAATCACATTTAACCTTATAACAAAATAAACAAAAATGTTTATTCAGACAATGAACCTCATTATTGATTTAGATTAAGTTAAACCTATTTCAAATAATTCTCGTATTCAATTTTTCATTGTTTTTTAGTCTCATCATAAAATGTCGGCTTGGTCTATTTACGCAACAGTATTGAATGTTTAAAATGTATTGAATTTATTAAATTTATAACTTTTAATTATGATAAGCTGAATATTGATCAATAATTAGTATTGTTAAGATTTATTGTTTCTTTATTTAAGATTTCGAGCTTGAATGTAAATATTTATAAAGTATTGTAGTTTAGCTTATCATTCATTTTTTAAAATCTTATTGTTAAGTTTGATTCAATTGAACAAACTACGCTTTTGCAACATATTCGACAAATGATATAAATTAGATTACTTTTCTCCTAATTTGAAATAAATAAACAATTGTTTATTGAATTGACTTATATATATAATATTTAAACATATGAAGAAATGAACTTTGATAAAAAGGTAAATAGCAAATAATAAAAGATGAAAAATTTCAAAAAAAAAATTAAAAAAAAAATTAAAAAAACTCAAAAAAAAGAAGCATATAATCACAAACAAAAGTAACATTTTAAATATCTTATAGGTAATTATAATAACTAGAACTATTTCAATTAAATCAAGTCAAATCAATTTAACCAGAATCAAATTTCTTATAAGATAAGTTTTAGATTTAATTTCGCATTACCAACAATAACAAAGAAAACAACAAAAAAAAAAAAAAAAAAGAMAAAAAGAGAAAAACAAATGAGGCATGAGTAAATAACATAATTATAAAACATAAAAAGCAATAGTGAAATTAGTGTTTTAAAAATATCCTTTACCAATAATTTCAATTTAAATTTATGATTTTTATATTATAACATTTGACAGTGTGATATTGTAAATGTATATTTTTATATTATACAGAATTTGATGATTCTGGAGTTGCAATAGGTTTAAAATCTTGATCAGTTACTGTTCCTGTTCTTTTTTCAATTGAATTTCCACTGATTTCATTGAAATTTGTTTCTTGATTTAAGATAATATTATGATTTGAACTGAATGATTTTTCTGGTCTTTTTAAATGTAAACTTGGTTTTTCAATTCTACCTTTATGAATTAAATTTTGTGACTTTTGTTGATGAATTGCAAGATTTTTATTGATTTGATTTCTTAACATTTCTGTATTTACCAGATTTGGAGTAACCGGAAATCCCTGATTTTGTTGAGCAAGTACCTGGTGTTGTTGTTGCTGTTGAAACTGCTGCTGAAGTTGTTGTTGTTGCTGCTGCTGAAATGTATTAAAAGCAACAGGGTTACTCATTAATGCTTGTTGATAAGCAAACTGTGGATTCAATAATTGTGTTTGTTGTTGATATGCAAGTGATGCCATCAAATTATTTGGATCATTTCCAAAATTTGAATAAATTGGTAAAGATTGTGCAAGTTGTTGAGAAATTAAATTATTAGTTAAATCTGTTGATGGTGAAATAAAATTAGAATATTGATGCGGTAAACTTGTCATTGCATTTAATGCATTTAAATAATTTTCTTGTGCAATATCTTGTTGCTGTTGTTGAAGTTGTTGTAATGAATTTCCAAATGGAAAATCATATAAATTGTTATTATTATTGTTGTTGTTATTATTATTAGCAGTATTCATTGTTTGTGCATGAATTGACTCTGAATTTTCTTGTGTATTTATTATTGGCGAGGATGATGATAATGGAACTGATCTATTATGATCAATAATTGGTTGTGGAGTTTGAATAGGTTGTAAATTATTTGAAATTCCAGGATTAATTAAAGTATTTTGAGATAAAGGATTTGAATGTGAAATTGGTGGAGGCATTGATGTTAATGAACCTAGTGTTGGGATAAATGGTGAAGATTGATCAATTAAAAATCCATTTGAAAGAAAATCAGAATTTTCTGGAGGATTGAAAAGAATTGAAGGATCAAAATGTGTTGGAAATAATTGATTAGCTATAGTTTCATTAATATAATCATCTTGTGGTATATAATCTAATGGAAAATCCTTTTCATTTTCTTTATTTATTTCTTGATTAAAATTTACTCCCGAACCAAAATAATTTCCTTGATCCATAATATTATTATTATTGCCATTTCCATTATTAGTATTGAAATCATTATCATCATTATTTTGATAAGAATTTATAGGTCCAGCTAAATTAATAGTTGTTTGATAAATTTGTTTTGAAGGCAGATTTACAGATTTTGCTTCATCATCATTTTGAAAACTTTTCATAGATCTTTTTTTAGATTCTAAATGTGTAGTTAATTGATCATATAATGATTTTGATTCATCAAATTTGAAACTTAAAGCAGGTTCATATTTTGATTTTGTTGTTGGATTTTGACCAGCAAATTCTCTTTTTAAATCTCTTTCAAGAGCATCAGCAAATAATTTATCATGTGGTACACTAAACCAAAAAAATACTTTTTGTTTTTTTTGAGTTCTTAAACATGAATGTTTATATAAAAATTGTAAAAATTCAGATTTTGGTGGTTCAAGTATTGCATCTGTACCACATTTCAAATTTCTTAAATCTGAGAATATACCTTCTTCAAATTTTTTTCTATCAATTACTTCTCTACCAAATTGTTCAAATCTGTATAATAAACATTTAACAATATCAGTACCAGTAATAAAATATAAATTTTTCCAAAATACACAAGATATAAAACCTTCATCATGATTTAAATAGTATCTTCTAATAATTTGATTTGCTTGCCAATTTGCAGGAGATGTTAATAAAAAAAATTTCAAATCATCAGTTAATCTAATCCTTTGTTCAATTGATTCAATTGAATCTTTAGGATCTTTAATGTTTTCTTTTTTTTTAGAATCATCATTATCAGAAATGACAGAGTCTTCTAGCTTTCCTGACTCGTCTTTAGATTCTATTTCATCTTTTTTAGTTTCATCTGTTTTAATTTTTTTAATTGCTTTTAATTTATCATCGTCTTCTTGTAAATTTTCTTCCTGTTTAGTTTCATTGTCCTTTTCATTTAAACTGGAATTAATATCAGAATTTGGATCAGAATTAGAGATAAAATCTGAATCTAAAATTTTTGAAGTTTGTTGATCATTTTTATTAGATTTATCAATTCCATTAGTTGAATTAATTGAATCTTTTGATACATTTAAATTTGAATCTTTCAAAATTTTTTTCGATTTTAGAGAATCATTTAAGAAATTTTTTAAATTATTATTATCGTCAGATAAATTATTTTCTAAATCTTTTGTTGAAATGTTTGAATCTAACAATTTTTTATTAGATGATAAAATTTCAGTACTACTCATAATTTTAATAATTTATGATAGAAATTATTACTTTTCTTTGATATATTTAGTTTATCTGTTAATGAAAATGTTAATGCTATTGGTATGGATATAGATATGGATATGGATAATGAAGTTGTTAATTATATTGTTATTAATATATGTAATGGATTAAAATACAAATGAGTTGAAATGAATTGAAATGAAATAAAATAAGAGTTTATAAATTTAGTTATGGATATAAATTTGAAGTTGTTAAATTATTGAAAAAGTCAGAGATATAGGAAATGATTAAATCAATAATAAAATAAATAAGCTAGAGTATTATTTAATTGAGATTGAAATAAATATGAATTGAAATTGAATTGAATACAATTATATTGATGATATCAATGATATTATTGGGTTTATATGAATTTGAAATTGATTGGATAATAATTTATAGGTAATTAAATAAAAACTGGATAAATGAAATACAATGAAATAGAAAGAAATATTTGAATAGACAATAAATGAGTTAAAAAAATGTTTTGAATAAGATTAATTAATAAAGTGTTAATAAGTACGTAAGTTTATGGTATCTTATATTTGATAATTGAAATAAAAGTTAAATTAATAGAAAAAAAAGTAAAGGAAAGAATGGAAGATTGACAGTAAAGATTAAAACAATAGAGAAATATTATTTGATATTGATAATGATATTGTTATTGAAAATACTAGATGAGATTAAATTGATTTTTTAAAAGAGAGTGTAATATTATTATTTAGTGTTATTTAGTATTTAATAAGATCTAAAATGTCATTTTCTCCAATGGAGTAAGATACTAAATATTATGATACTAGAAAATGATGAATATTGTACTAATCTTTAAACAATTTTTTGTTATTATTCTCTATTATGATTCTTTGATTGTATATTGAATAGTATTATTATTGTTTATAATATTTTTGATTAATGGAATTAGAATATGGAAATAAACATCCAGATAAATAAATAATAAATGCTAAATAAAAGCAATATAATAAATAAATAATAAATAACGTTACCTATTTTTTTAAGTCAATTTTGGTGTAGGAGCGGTTTACCAAACTTTTCTACCGTGCGTAGGAGCGTGAAGAGAGCAGCAAAAGTACTGAGCAACGTTGGTGGTAAATGAATAAAATATTGAAATATATTTGATTCGTGTAGGGCCCATGGGATCCAGAAAGGATTTACAGTCAATTGAGTGGATTCAAGAGTGCTATTGAAGGCGAGCTTATGAAGTTCATGAAGTTGGTGAAATTGGTCAAGTTTGTGAAGTTTACCTTTATCAATTGATATCAGATACTAAAAGTGAATTGATTCATCAATGATTCAGAATTTCAATTGTACAAATGTGGAATAAATGAAAGAAACAGGTGTTTTTTCAAAAAGAGTTGGTGAATTTGATATTGATATTCAAGAGATTTCATTCACCCTTGATTTTTTATTGTTATTTTATTTTATTTTATTTTATTTTATTTTTATTTTTATTTTTGTCGCAAAGTTTGTAAAAACTAATAAAGATTGTAAAGTTTACTGTAAATACATGTATTCTGTAATGATTTAAACTTATCGAAAATCAATTAATGTATTAATAAAATATGATTTTAAAATTTTACGATTTTTTATAATAATATTTCAAAAAGAATAATTAAAAGATTAAAACTCGGTTGAAATACAAATAAACAATTGATGAATTTTATAAAATCTATAAGATTTAATTCTTTTTATAAAAACCTAAGTAACATTACATAAATTTTTTGCCTTGAAAGTGTAAAAAAAGTTATTCCTCAAAATGAAAATATTACGTTAAGAAGGGCAAATTATTTTTTTAATTTAAAAAAAAATTTGTAAATAAAATTTAAAATTGAAATTTATATTCCATTTATTGGAAGCTTTTTATACTCTTTTTGGATTTTTATTCAATTAATTCAATTGTTTTTATTGAGTTTTTTATTATTATCTATTTATAAAATTTTTTACGATATTTTATAAATAAATACAAGTAATTATTACTTTAATAAAACAACTTGATAAAATGAATACAAAAATCTGTAAATCGTTTATTTTTATTGTTCAAATTTGCTCAATTTTGTTCAATTTATTGTTCAATTGATTATTCTATTCAAATATTCAATTATGATTCAACTTATTATTATTATTACAATGATTTTTGAATTGTATTGTCTTTTCTTGTGATTATGAAAACTTGACTAAAAATTAGCAAGTTATTCTGACTTTCCAACTTGAGACTGTTTTCAAATTTTATCATTAATCAATTAAAATTTATATGTGTCACCAATTGATATCAAATTTTTCAAAACTATCAAAAAAGAGTCTGAGAATTATTATATTTACTTTCTCACTCAATTTGCCTTATCAAATTCTATTTTTTTTCATTCCAGAACACTTTTATTTTCATCAAAAATAAAATTTCAATTCTCCAGATTCTCGTATTATTTCACTCCAGCCAAAAGACTCAAAGACTCAAAAATTGCATTGTTCTTTGTATGGGCGTCAGGCAGCTCGAGAAAAGTCCGTGTTAATCGCTTGAGAGAAATTGAATAGAAAACAGTGGGAAAAAGAAGCGGATAAAAGCAAACGGATAAAAAAACATTCCGCGGAAAAGCATTTCAGTGCATGCCGCGTATTTCCTTTTTATCCGAGCGGAGTTAGTAAAGAGAAAAATGGGCTGAGGCTCACGGAGTTAAGCGTAACTATTTTGAGACACCAGACAGCCAGCGGCTGGTGCTGATCTTTATTTTAAATATAAATATTATTCAACATTCCGTGTCCAGGTTATTTCAGCGGATCAAATTCACTGTTTCAGATCTCTTTTATATTTTCAACATTCTTCTCTTAACACTTCTCAAACATCTTAAATTCCGTTTTAAAACAGTAAATCTTATAGCCAAGTCACATGATACATCAGCCACACGTGCTTTTTATTTTTATTGAATCAGATGATTAGAATTAAACTATTTTTGCCACCAAATTTAAATGTCATGTGATCATTCCGATATTTACACTACAACTATTTTGCTGTTGCGTCGTCGTTGACAGCATATTTTTTATTGGGTGGCGTCTCATTTCAGAGTGTGCAAAATTTACTTTCCACCACTTCTCTTTACTTTAATCATTTCACAAGGAGACGACTATAAAAGCAAGCTCAATTCCTGTTTTTTTTAAAAATTTTGCTCTTACTTTATTACTTTATTTCTTTCCAAATCCTTGCTGCTTGAAATTATTCTTTGAATTACGTTTTATTTTAGTTTCTAAATATTTGGTATGGTTTATCCTTTTTCTTTCAAATGATTACTTATTTTGGATCCTCATTCATTTTTCAAAATATGTTTTCAATCTGGACTTGACTTTATTATAATATTTGGAAATTTGTTACAATTATTATCATTATCAATATTATCTATCATTATTACCAGATAGTGTAAAAATTTTGGGTATGAGATACAGGAAATTTTTGAGCGCTTATGAATTATATTCAAATAAGTTATCTAAGGTTAATTTCAATCATAAATTTCATCTAGATAAGCAAATTAATTCTCAGATCATCTTACTATTGTTAGGATTATATTTTATTAAGTTAATTCTACTGAGCTTTCAATTTATCTTCTTACTCTCATTAATTATTTTATTACCTTGTCATTTATTGACTTATAAGAACGATATGATCCTCTATATTTATTAAATTCCCATCAGTCAGGTATTGGATTCATATTAGGTAAATAAATAAGTCATAACAATAAATCAACTCTTTTTATTTATTATGTTGTTATCTCGAGTAATTGTTGATGAAATATTTTTTAATATTCCTCAAAGAAATTTATTTCTAATTTATCTCCTATAAAGAAAGATAAATTTATTCAATTTTATAATTGTCCTGTCTAATCAATATCGACTGTCAAGTTATTGTTTAGTTTATTACATTTGCTATTATTATATTGCCTTTGTCCATCAATATTGATCTCTATTTTTGAAATTAATTGTTTGGATATATAATTATTTTATTGAATAACTATTTGTGTTTGGTCAATGATGGATAATAAAATCAAATATATTCAATCAAAGTAATTTCAAATAAAGACAATATAATATTAAGCCTATATTAATTATAAGTTATAGCAATTATAGTTACATGATTATTTTTTTCAATGATTTCATTTAAATTAATCTTTCTTTTTGGGAAATAATATTTGAAACATCGTTATCATATCCATTTTTTTTTCTTTTATCAAATTGCTTTATTATTTTTCCGTTTTCTCTTTCATTTAAATTATTTATTATTAAAATCAAAGTTAATTCACAGTAAATTATTATTGTTTTACTATGATTTTATTACTATTTTATTTATTTATGTATATTTTTATATTATATTTTCAGGTTTGCTATTTCCTTATATTGTTTATAATCGTTGATTATATTCATATATAGTATATCTATATATATTTATATGTTACATTGATATGTATATTGCATAGGTATTGAATATATAAATATTTATATATACTATCCTTATTTATATATTTATTACTCTATTCACCTTTAATATGTTTGTTATGTTTATTATATTTTATATATCTGCCATTGATTGGTTAATACTTTCGACTCCTATCACGCGTTGTCGTTACCACTCAGGATTTAATTATAATTCACTTTATTCTTTTGTAAAACAAGAAGTAAATATACATTGGTAATCTTTTATCATATTTGAATGTGAACTTTTTGATTGCTGCGTGTGATAATTGAAGTTGAACAGGAAATGAACAGGAAAAGAACAGGAAATGGAACTGAAAGAACCACTCTTGTTGATTGTTGTAGGAGTAAAGTCACTACTGGGGGCCTGTGGTTGGTGGTGGTTGGTGGTTGGTGCTTAATGCTGTTACTGCTTCCTCCCGTTTCAACTTTGTTTTTCCATTGGATTTTTCTTCGCCTTCCTTCATTTCCTTAAAACCTCATCTCTTTTTTTCTTCTCTTCTTTTTCCTTTTCTTTTTACTTTTATTACTACTTATTTTACCATATCTTTTAAATTTACTTCAAATAAATACATTTAATAAAATAAATACATAAAGTAAATTAAAGTAAAATAATCATATTACTGTTTCAAAGAAAATAATTTAGCTTACAATTATATTAATCTCACCATAGTTAATTTATTTCCCGTAACGTTAATTAAATTATTTTCTTTTTTTTTCAAATTTCCTGTTTTTATTTCATTTCCCATACTTTAAAAACTATTAAAAAGTAACGCGCATAATTAAATAATAAACATAAGAAATTCAATTAATATTTAATATTAATTACTTAAGCTACATTCACATTTATAATTTCATTCATTATTAAATTCAAAATATAATTCGAAGCTTTTATTATTCTTATTTATAAAACAATTAAAAAAGTCAAATTTTGTTGGTTTCATTTCAACTGCTATTTAAAATAAAAATATTGCTTAAGTTTTTATTGCTATTTTTTTTTTTTTCATCAAAAGTAATTTACAACTAGAATCATAAAAGTCGAAAATATATCATTAAGAAATAATTTCGAATAAGATTATATAATTAAAATTTATTTTGATTTTAATCATGGCTACAACTGATATAAGTACAGAAGTTTCTGAAAATCCAGAACTTTATGGGCTAAGAAGATCTAGAAGAGCTCATATTCAACAACATAAATATAAAGAAGAAGATAATGATGAATCAGATGATGAAGTATATTCTGCTCCAAAACGAAGGCCTAAAAATAAGAATATTGAAGATGATGAACAAGATGATTATGATTTGACCTTTGAAAATAATAATAATCACAATGATATGGATAATGATAATGAATATGATGCCACTGTGGATGCTGATCCCGATTTAGAAGCTGAAACTGAGGCTGGTGATGATGATTATGAAACTAATTATACCGAAAATCAAGATGAAACCCCCGAAGATAATTTATATTATGATGATATAATAGATGAAGACGAAGATTCATCTTCTAAGAAATCATCTAGAAATAAGAAAAAATCAAAATCAAAATCTAAATCAAAATCTAAGTCTAAATCAAAATCTGTTGAACCTGCAGAAATTAGATTTTCAACAAGAAATAATAATAAAAGTATAAACTATGCAATTGATGACGATGATGAATTCATAGAAACTGATGATGAAGCAATTGCTCAAGGTTATCAAGAAGGTTATTATTATTATGATAATAGTTATCATAAAGAAAATGCCCCAAGTATTGATCAAGTAATGAATCATAAAGTTATTTTATCTGATGATGAAGATGATGATTTTGATAAGGAAGAAGAACAAGAAGAAGAAGAATTAGATATAAAATCAGATTCGACTTTCAATAATCTTCAAGTTAAAACAGAGAATACCATATCTAAAGATAATGATTCAATCAAAGATGAAATAAATGAAAATGAAGAATTGAAAGAAACCAATGAAACTAAAGAAAATGATAAAACAAATGCTGATACTGATACTAATATTAGTACTAATCAAAATCAAGATGAAAATGAAAATGAAAATGAAAATGAAAATGAAAATGAAAATGAAAATGAAAATGAAACTAAAACTGATTCAATACAAGAAAATTCAACTATAAAGAAAGAAGAAATCAAGTCTGAAGATATAAGTAATGAAAAAATCAAAGAAGATTCTGAAGAAAACAAATTAACTGATCAAGAAAAAAAGACATTAGATTTACAAGAAAAAATTAAACTGAAAAAAGAAAGAAGAACCAAAAAAGAAGATGAAGTTGGTATTGATATGAATGAAATAAAGAAAAACTATAAATTTTTAATCAAATGGACAAATAAATCTCATTTACATAATACTTGGGAAACTTATGAAAGTTTACAGGGCTTAAAAGGACTTAAAAAAATTGAAAATTATGCAAAAATTTTTATAGTTGAAGCTTATGAAATAAATCATGATCCAACTGTTACAAGAGAAACCTTAGAATTAATAAATTTAGAAAATGAAAGAAAAATTGGTGCAATTCATGAATATAAACAAATTGAAAGAATTGTAACTAGTAGAAGAGAATCAAAGGATGATCAAGAAAATGAATTACAATATCTTGTTAAATGGAAAAGATTGAACTATGATGAATGTACTTGGGAAAATGCAGAACAAATTGCACAAATATCTCCGGAACAAGTTACTAAATTTCAAGATAGATCAAAATCAAAAACTTTACCAGCTTTATCTGCAAATTATGGAAGTCAAAGACCAAGATTTGAAAAACTTATTAGTCAACCACTTTATATCAAAAATGGTGAATTAAGAGATTTTCAATTAACTGGTCTTAATTGGATGGCATTTCTTTGGTCAAGAAATGAAAATGGTATATTAGCCGATGAAATGGGTTTAGGTAAAACAGTTCAAACAGTTAGTTTTTTAAGTTGGCTTGTTTATGCAAGAAGACAATTTGGACCTCATATTGTTGTTGTTCCATTATCAACTATGCCTGCTTGGCAAGAAACTTTTGAAAAATGGTCTCCAGGTTTGAATTGTGTTTATTATATTGGTAATTCAAAATCAAGAAAAACAATTAGAGAAAATGAATGGTATGTTGGAAATACAAAAAAACCAAAATTCAATGTTTTACTTACTACATATGAATTTATTTTAAAAGATAAAACTGAATTAGGTTCTTTGAAATGGCAATTTCTTGCTGTTGATGAAGCACATAGATTAAAAAATGCACAAAGTTCTTTATATGAAGCTTTAAGGTCATTCAAAGTGAATAATAGATTATTGATAACTGGTACCCCTTTACAAAATAATATTAAAGAACTTGCAGCATTAGTAAATTTCTTAATGCCAGGGAAATTTGTAATTGATCAAGAAATTGAGTTTGATATTCCTAATATAGGACAAGAAAATTATATAAGAGATTTACAAAAAAGTTTACAGCCATTTATTTTAAGAAGATTAAAAAAAGATGTTGAAAAATCATTACCTTCTAAAAGTGAAAGAATTCTAAGAGTTGAATTATCTGATTTACAAACTTTCTATTATAAAAACATTTTAACTAAAAATTATTCTGCTTTAAATGCAGGTCCAAAGGGTAATCAAATTTCTTTATTAAATGTAATGGCCGAATTAAAAAAGGCTTCAAATCATCCTTATCTTTTTGATGGAGCAGAAGATCAAGTTCTTCAAAAGGCAGGTGTTGCCTCAAGAGAAAACATTTTTCGTGGAATGATAATGTCTAGCGGTAAAATGGTTTTACTTGATAAATTATTGACTAGATTAAGAAAAGATGGTCATAGAGTTTTAATATTCAGTCAAATGGTGCGAATGCTTGATATTTTAGGAGATTATCTTTCAATAAAAGGATTACAATTTCAAAGATTAGATGGTACTGTTCCCTCATTTCAAAGACGTATTGCAATTGAACATTTCAATGCACCTAACTCAAAAGATTTTGTTTTTTTATTATCTACAAGAGCAGGTGGTTTAGGTATTAATTTAATGACAGCAGATACTGTAATTATTTTTGATTCAGATTGGAATCCGCAAGCTGATTTACAAGCAATGGCTAGAGCTCATAGAATTGGTCAAAAAAATCATGTTATGGTTTATAGATTTGTTAGTAAAGATACTGTTGAAGAACAAGTTTTAGAGAAAGCAAGAAAAAAGATGATTTTAGAATATGCAATTATTTCTCTTGGTATAACAGATGGTACAACTAAGAAAAAAGCTGAACCATCAACAGCAGAATTAAGTGAAATTTTAAAATTTGGTGCAGGGAATATGTTTTCTACAGAAGGTAATCAAAAAAAATTAGAAGATTTGAATTTAGATGAAGTTTTAAATCATGCTGAAGATCATATTACCACACCAGATTTAGGAGAATCTAATTTAGGTGGTGAAGAATTTTTAAAACAATTTGAAGTTACTGATTATAAAGCAGATGTTGATTGGGATGATATTATTCCAGAAGAAGAATTAATAAAATTAAAAGAAGATGAAAAGAAAAGACAAGATGAAATATTTTTACAAGAACAAATTGAAATGTCTTCTAGAAGATCAGCAGCAGCAAAACGAATACAAAGTATTTATGATCAAGATGAATCTGGAGATGAAAGATCAGCTAGACTTAAGAAAAGAAAAACAGAAAATGCTATTGTAAATACAGATGAACTTTCAGAAAAAGATATTAGAACTTTATATAAAACAATATTAAGAGTTGGAGATGTTCAACCAATTTGGGAAAAACTTATTAGTGAAGGAATATTACCAGATAAAAAAGTTGAATATTGGGATAAAACTTTTAAGGAATTAATGGAAAAAGCTAAAGAACTTGTTAATAATGAAGAAGAAAGAAGAGAAATAGTTTTAGAAGATTTAAAGAAAAAAGCACTTGCACAAAAAGAAAGAGAAATGAAAGGAATTCCAGCTCCAGAAGGTGAAGAAAATTGTAGTGCATTATGGATAATGAAAAGAAAAGAAAGAAAAGCAATACTTTTTGATTATCATGGAATTAAAAATTTAAATGCAGAATTACTTTTATCAAGACCAGAAGATATGCAATTACTTAAAAGTTTAATAGATATAGAAAATCCATCAAAATTTAATTTAAGTCGAGAACCAAAACCTGTTCATGGATGGACATGTGAATGGAATAAATTTGAAGATGAGAAATTATTAATTGGGATATTAAAATATGGATTTGGTAGTTGGGTACAAATTAGAGATGATCCATTTCTTGAATTAACAAGAAAAATTTTTTTAAATAATGAAACTTTAACAAAAGAATTTATTAAACCAGATAAATCAGTAATAAGTAAAATAATAAAGAAAGCACCAGGACCTGTTCATCTTGTACGTAGAACAGATTATTTACTTGGATTACTTAAAGGTAAAGAAGATGAACCATTAGCAACATTACCATTTCTCGAAAGAAAAAGAGGTAGAAAACCAAAAAATATTGATATAAATAATATAAATAATTCAAGTAATTTAAATTCAAATTCAAATATAAATTTAAATAATTTAAATAAAAAGAAAAGAAAAGAGAATTTATTAAATAATAATGGTAAAAATAAATTATTACATAATAATGAAAATAAAATACATAAGAAAATAAAAAGAATTAAGAAAAATCCAAATTCAATGGATGAAGAATATTGTAAAGAAGTTATGAAACCAGTTAAAAAATCATTAACAAAATTAAAAAAAGGTGGAGAAGGTTTAGAGAAAAAAGAATGGGTAAGAGTTTTAAGAAAAGAATTAGTTAAAGTTGGAGATCATATTGAAAAACAATATTGTCAAAAAGAAATACGAAGACATGTTGAAGAAAATTTATTTAAAAAACATTTATGGAAATTTGCATCATATTTTTGGCCAATTGATGTACCAAGTGATAAAATAATGAATATGTATAATAAGATTATAAAACAAAATTCTAAAAGTAAATCATAAGAATAATAATTGTAATAAAAAAGTTAATTAATTAACTTTTATTTTTTAAATATTTTTTTTGATATTGTGTATAATTTAAATAATTTTTTTTATTAGTTTATGTTTTTGTTAATTTTTGTTAAATTTTGTTAAATTTTGTTATTTTTTTTTAATTTTTGTTAAATTTTTTTTATATAAATTATAAATTATGTTAAATTTCTTTAAAATATATATAAAATATATATAAAATTTAAGTAATTCTAAAAAAATCGTAAAAAGTAATCAGGTAATAAGAACGTAATCAAGTAATAAGAACGTAAGACAGTTAATAAGTAAGTAAATAAAAAGAATAAATGAGGGAATAATTTAAAAGATGAAAAAATTTAGCAAAATGCAAAAAAACATAATAGATAAAGATATAAGAGATAGAGAGAGATATAAAGGATGAAAATTAATCTTTTATATTATTATCAGTTTTGATAGTTTCTTCAGTAGTATTAATTGAAATAGATTCAGATGCAGAAGCATATTTTTTAGTCCATTGATTTGCAGTTTTAATTGCAATTAATTCATTTTTTTTCCATTCATTTGCAACATCATTTGCTAAAGGATCATCAGGATTTGGACTTGCTAAAAGAGCTTGAATTGATAATAAAATTGTTCTAATTTGTAAAGCTGGAGACCAATTTGATTTTAAAACATCAAGACAAATTCTACCTAATCTATCAATATTTGGATGATAAATTTTTGTTAAGAATCTAACTTTTGGAGCAACCATTGGATAATCATCAGGTAAAAATAATTCTAATTTAAATTTACCATTTTCATAAGGTGATTGTGATGGACCATCAATTATTACATCAAAATATCTTAAATTATCATCATGAGGTATTGCAGAGATTCCAGGTACTGGATCAGATACTAACCTTTCAGTTTCTTTAATAATTCTTCTAGGTAAAGACATTATTATTATTAATATTATTATTATTATTATTATTATTATTATTGTTTATAGAATGAGATTATAGGGATTAAAAAGTGAGCAGATTAAAGGTGAAATGAAATATATATACAAGTATATATTTAGAGATAGAGAGAGAGATAAAGAGAAAGAGAAAGAAAAAACCAAAACCGAAAACCAAAATTGAAAGAAGAAGAGCAAAAATGAAGTTAAAATAGAAAACAGTTAACTATAATAGACTTGTTGATATAACTGATTATTATTATTATTATTATTTTAGATATTTGGTGATTAATTTATTTTGGATCTGGAGTGATAATAAAATAAAAGTGTTTGAGCAGAGCAGAAGAAACGCTATCAATGAATTTATTGTCAATGAATTTAATTTAATGTTAATGTTAATGTTAATGTTAATGTTAATGCTAATGTTAATGATAGTAATAACACAATCTAATTACAAGCCTTCGTAGCTGTTATCGGACAAGTCAGAAAGGGAAATAATGTGGCGGCGATATTATCACCTGCCAGAGAGAATTAAAAATAAAAGACAGAAGTAGGGTAACAGAACCAGCCTTATTTATATTATAGCATTACCAGCCTCATTTCTCAATCTCGAGCTCCAGTTTTGATTTCTTGACGAGTTTGAAACTGAATCAAACATTTGAAGAAGAAAGAAGTGATAAAGAAGTACAAGAAAAGTATCAACATTGAATTAAGTATCAAATCAAATATCAATATCAACAATATCAGTAGTTATGGCACCATCAGTTGGAGGAAGATCATTTGCATTGATAATAGGTGCTATAACCGGAGGATTCTGTGGAGCATACCTCTTGAAAGATTACGAGCTTGTGAAATACACTCCACCAGAATTAAATGAGGATGGTACAGTGAAATTGAAACCATTGAAGATTACATTTGCAGAAGCTCAGCCATTGGCGATAAAGAAAGAAGTTATGGAGAAGAAAAAAGAGCTTATGAAGGAAAGCAGGAATGAATGAAGGAATGAATGAATGTGTTATTGTAATTAGATTGTCTTTTTGTGTTATTGTGTTATTGTGTTTTTGTAGTTACAAACAGCTCGTAGAAGAAAGAAAGAAACCAGTCTCCTGGGTCTTCTTACACGTGTCTTTCTGCCCTGCTGTCACTGTTGTCTAACTGAATGAATAACTGAATAACCGGCGCTAAATCACTTTGTTACGTTAGCGCCCATTTACTAATACCATTTATTTATTTTCTGATACCTGTTCAATTCAGTACTGATCCCTTTATCTATTAATATTCATTCATTCACTTCACTCCAAAAACATAAAAAGAAGCTTTAATCTCAATCTCAATCTCAATATCTCTTCAGATTTTATAAATTATTTACTCTGATATTCATTTCGATTCACTTTAATTCACCTCAATTCAATTCAATTATTAGTTCCATTTAATTAGTTCAATTCATTTCAATTCAATCAATCAATACATTATTTAAAAAAAAATGAGTGGTGCAACAAAAGCTATAATTTTAGTTGGTGGTGAAACTCGTGGTACAAGATTTAGACCATTATCTTTAGATGTACCAAAACCATTATTTCCAATTGCTGGTAAACCATTATTATCTCATATAATTGATTCATTAATTAAAATTCCTTCATTAACTGAAATTTTATTAATTGGTTTTTATGATGAATTAATTTTTAAAGATTTTTTAAATGATATTAAAAAAATTTATAATCAAATTTCAATTAAATATTTAAAAGAATATAAAGCAATGGGTACTGCTGGTGGTTTATTTCATTTTAGAGATGAAATTAAAAAAGGTTCTCCAGAAAATTTTTTTGTTATTCATGGTGATATAATTTGTGATTTTAATTTTATTAATTTATTAAAATTTTATGAAGATAAAAATAATTATTATGATGATTTTGATTGTAAAACTGTAATAATGGGTGTAAAAAAATTAAAATCATCTATAAAAAATTCTAATGAATTTTCAAATTATAATGAAAATTTTGGTACAATTGTTGCAGATTCTGATGATAAAGTTATTCATTATGTTGAAAAACCAGAATCAAATATTAGTAATTTAATAAATGGTGGAATTTATTTATTTAATTGTAAATATATTATTAATAAAATTGCAAAACAAAAATTAAAAAAAGAATCTTCTTCTTTAAATAATATTAATTCAGAATATTTTGATGGTGATGTAATTTCTTTAGAACATGATATTTTATCAAATTTACCTGATGATCAATCTTTTTTTATTTATAAAACAAATTCATATTGGACACAAATTAAAAATCCAGGTAGTGCTTTAGTTGCAAATGAATTATGTTTACAACATGATTATCAATTAAAATTAAAATCTGAAACTTCAATTAAATCTTTATCATTATCATCATCATCATCATCATCTAATAATAATAATATTAATATTATTCAACCTGTTTTTATTGATCCTTCTGCAATAATTTCAAAAAATTCAAAAATTGGTCCAAATGTTTCTATTGGTCCAAATTCAATTATTTCTGATGGTGTAAGAATAAAAGATTCAATAATCTTAGATGGTGTTAATATTAAATCAAATTCATGTATTTTAAATTCAATTATTTCAAATAATTCAATTATTGGTAAATGGAGTAGAATTGAAGGTACAAAAATTAAAGTTGATGATATTTTAACATATTTTGAACAAAATGGTGTAAAATTTAATAAAGCAACAATTTTAAGTAGTAATAGTCATGTAAATGATGAAGTTTTTGTTAAAAATTGTGTAGTTTTACCAAATAAATCAATTAAATCTGATGTTAAATATGAAATTGTTATGTAATACTTATCTATATTTATATATTTATATATTATCTTTAATTCATTTATTTCATTAATATATACAGTATATATATATATTATGTATAAAAAAATTTGTTTAAAATAAAATCTATAAATGGACAAATTTAAATAAAAAGTTTAATTTCATATATTGAATGTATACATACTGTATAATTTATGTATATTCTAATATTCTAATATTCTAATATTCTTGTAAATTCATATATTCATATATATAATAAATAAGTAATTTAATCAATTGATAAAACTTTTTTAGCAGCTCTAACAATAGTTGGAGGATCAGGGAATGCAAAATCTTCTAATTCTTTTGCATATGGAGTTGGAACTTCACATCCAGTACATCTTTCAACAGGAGCATCTAAATAATCAAAAGCTTCACTTTCCATTATTTGAGCACAAATTTCAGAACCAACACCAAAAGCTGGAAAACCAGCTTCAACAGTTACAATATGATGAGTTTTTTTAATTGAATTAATAATTGAAGGTACATCCATTGGTTTAATTGATCTTAAATTAATAATTTCAGCATCAACATTATATTTTTTTTTTAATTCATCTGCAGCTTGTAAAGAAAATTGAACATTTCTTGAATGTGCAACAATTGTTACATCATTACCTTCTCTTTCAATTTTTGCTTTGCCAAAAGGTAAAACATAATCTATTGATAATTCTTCATCAGTTAAATTAAATACATCATTATATAAAATTTCATTTTCTAAAAAAATTACTGGATTTGGATCTCTAATTGCAGCTTTAATTAAACCTCTATAATCAGCAGCAGAATATGGAGAAACAACTTTTAAACCAGGAATTGAACCATACCAAGCAGCATAACATTGAGAATGTTGAGCAGCAACACCAGCAGCAGCACCATTTGGACCTCTAAAAGTTATATTACAAGGTTGTTTACCACCAGACATATAAAAAGTTTTTGCAGCAGAATTTATAATTTGATCAATTGATTGCATTGCAAAATTAAAAGTCATAAATTCACAAATTGGTTTTAAACCTGCTAAAGCACTACCAACACATAACCCAGTAAAACCCATTTCAGTAATTGGAGTATCAATAATTCTTTTATCACCAAATCTATCTAATAAATTTCTTGAAATTTTATAAGCACCATTATAAACAGCAACTTCTTCACCCATTAAATAAACATCTTTATCTCTTTCAATTTCTTCAGCCATTGCAGAATTTAAAGCATCTCTTACAGTAATTGGAGTTAATTGAGATGCAGAAGATTCATTTCTTTGAAACATCATTTTTTGAGATTTTAAATTTGATAAATTTTTTAAATTATTAAATTTTGAAATATTTTTAACATTTTTATTTAAAATATTTGAAAGATTTGATTTAATAATATTTGAAGCCATTTTTGTTTAGATTATTTATTTATTGTTATTATTATTATTATTATTATTATTATTATTATTATTAATATTGATATGAGATATTATTAAATCTCATAAATGTTTTTTTTTTATTGAAAAGATAATAAAATATCAATTTATTAAACAAGGAGTAAATGAATTAATATATTATATTACCAATTACAATATATATTATTTAATATAAAGATTTCAATTGAAAGATGAAAGATGAAAGATGAAAGATGAAAGACAAAGAAAAGAGAAAGAATGAAAATTATTAGAAGATAATTCGAAATGATATATTAAATCTAAGGATAAATAGATAATTGATTGATAATTGATAATATATTGATTAATTGATTGATTGATTGATTGATTATGATTATGATAGAATAGAATAAAATAGATGATGATAAATCTGGGTGGATATTAACGCTTGTAATCCAGGGAGTGGAAACCGGGAAAGAAAGTAAGAGAGTAAGAGAGTAAGAGAGTGGGAGGTGGAGCACCCTCTCACACCGCGCGAGAAATATGTCGTTAGAGTGCCCAGGCCGCGAGCACTGCAGACACCACCCTCAAAGAAAATCCGACCCTGGGGAAGTGGGAGCATTTCGAGTGCCTTCAGTGGGCCACCCGCACTGGCTGTGCACTCGACGTCGGCACTCACCCAGAACTGACACCGAACACCAGCACCTGCTGACGGCCACCAAAAAAGCCACCCCACGTCGGCGTTCCGTTTCGGGAAGTTTTCTGCTTTTGATAGTCCAGTCCGGTTGCAAGTATATCCGCGTCATGGTTTGTTTATTAGTATATACGGATACAATCCTTGGATACGGTACTCCCCGGATATTGTAATATATTATATTACTTTTACATAAGAGAATAAAAATCATTACAACCCACTTTAATGTACCCTCTCATAATCAAATAAATAGAATGAATGAATGAATGAATGAATAACTTCATAAACTGATACAGTACTTTATTATATCTTTACTTTATTCTCCTAAATCATAACTAATTATCCAAATTATCCAAACTATCCGATTTATCCAATTTATCCGATTTTTAACACATTTCTCCAGATTTATATTATTTAATAATATCTAAAAATTATCTAAATCTTTTTGATTTATTACCATAAATTCTTCTTTTAATTAATTCATCTCTTTTTTTTAATTTTTCTTCTTTAATTTTCATTTCTTTTTTTTTTTCAATTTCTTTTTTTAATTTTAATTTTTTTAAATTATTTTCATAAATTTTTAAATCATTTAATTTTTTAAATTTTTCATCAAATTTAAAATTATCATTTTTTTTACCTTCCCATTTATTATTATTAATATTATTATTATTAATATTATTTGATTGTAATAATTTATTAATATTAATAGTTTGAGAAATAATTTTAATCCAATCTGAAATTAAATTATTTGAATTATTTACATTTTTATTAATTTTAATTAAATTAAATTCAATCATTTGAATACTTTCAATACTTTTATTAATGAAATTATTAATTAATTTTAATTTCTTTAATTCATTTCTTAATTCTGTTTTACTTATTATGTTATAATTTATATTATTATCAAGAATATTATCATTTATATTGATATTATTAATAGTTTCATTAATACTTTCATTAATACTTTCATTAATTGAGAATATTGAATTATTAATCTTTTCTTCTTCTTCTTCTTCTTCTTCTATATTGTCTTCTATATTGTCTTCTTTTGGATCTTCTTCAATTGAAGTATTATTGGAGTTTATAATATTACCATTAATATCTAAAGTTATATTTTCATTTAAATCATTATTAAAACTAGTATTAACATTAATTGAATTTCTTTTTATTAAATCTATTTTATCATATATTTCTTCTATATTAATTTCTTCCATTTCATTATTTCTCTTATATCTTTAATTCATTTCATTTCATTTCATTTCATTTATATTTATATTTATATTTATATTTATATTTATTCTTCTTTATATACTACTATTTACTCTATTAAGTATTAAGTTTAAAAAATAAACAATCAAAAATAATATTGATAATAATGATAATGATCACGTGATACTATTTAAATACCGATATAAATATTTTACCCCTTTATTGAATATAAGAAAGTAAAAAGTACTTAAGCGGTAATAAACTAATTAATACTTTATTTACTCTTCATTTATTCATAAATTATAATATAATAGAGGTAGATGATGAAGAAATAATGGAAGAAATAAATAAAGAATTACCAACAAGATGGGAAATTGAATTAGAATTTATACAATCTTTATCAAATTTAAATTATTTAAATTATTTAGCACAAAATAAATATCTTGAAGATAAAAAATTTTTATCATATTTAAATTATTTATATAATTTTTGGTCAATTAAAAAAAATTCAAAATTTTTAATTTATCCAAATTCATTACAAATTTTAAAATTTTTAATTTTTTCAAAAGATAATAATATTTTTAAAAATGAAATTGTTAAAAGAAATGTTGCAGATATTTTAATGAATGATATGGTTGAAAATTGGAAAAAAGATAAAATTTAATTCAATTATCACCACCTTATTACCACCTTTGTATTATTAGAAATTAAATATTTTATGTATGTTATTCAATTAACTTCTTACTGTGTAAGGTTTTCGTATATAGATATACTTAAAGAAAGAAGCTCCACGGTAATGGTTTCATACATACTTATCACGGGGGCTCCGCGAAGCCGAGAAACTTAACAGAAAAAGCTGACTCAGCACCGCGCCACAACTGAACCCCACAAGTGTGGATAGGCCCTGGATAGCTTTTGGCCCAAGTCTTGGGGCACATATGTGGCGGATTGGGTTTCGGAGTTAAGCCCGGTCTGGAGGAGTCCGAGGCAGAGGGGTCCACTGGGGGTGCGCGCGTGTCCCAGCCGTGTCCCAGCCTTGCCCCAGTCTGGCTGATGAGTATTTCCGAAAGCGTCGAGGGCCTTTTGTGGTGGGAAATACGAAGTTATTCCCCTCGAAGATCCAACACTTCAATGGCATCTATTTAGGCTAATAGCAATGCTGGATTCTTTTGTTGATTGTTGTTGATGTTATTATTGATTGTTATCTGTTTGTTTGTTTGTTGTTTCCTCGCTTTTCTTGTTCTGGTTTAAGGTTAAATTCACTTTTGCAATTCCACTACGAGAATATTCCAGTCAAAAATACAGCAGTGAATGATTGAATTCACACCGTAAACACACCGTAAACACACCGTAAATGATTATTGATAAACTCTGATGGTGTGTCAGAAATCTCCTCACTTTGAAAGAAAAAAAAAGATATCAATAATTTAAATAATTAGCAAATTGAATAAATATCTTTATTATGAAAAGAAAATTATTATAAAACATTATTATTTTCACTAATCTTTTTTCACAATTATAATTTACTTTCATATCCTATAACTCTTAATCATAATAATAATATAATAGTAAACATAACACAACATAACAAAATGTCATTTAGTACAAGTTGTAATGAGAAACCAATGGATTCTCAACAAGAATTTATAAATCATAATGATAACAATAACAATAACAATAACAATAATGAAATTAAAAATATTTCAAATTTTGATAATTATATTCAAATTGGTGATAATAAAGTCTTGAAAGATGATTTAATAAATTCTTTAATTTTAAAAGATTCTAAAAAATTATCTTTATTATTAAATTCCATTAATAATAATAATAATAATAATAATAATAATAATATTAAGACTAATAACAATTTTGATGTTGATAATTCTCCAGAAAAAGTAAAACCTGCAAATTATTTACCAATGGGTTTATCTGTTTTTGCAATTACAATCTTCATTCTTTCTTGTTCAAATGCAAATTGTCTTGGTTTAAATATTCCAAATGTTGCTGCAGCTTCTGCTTATTTCTCAGGTGGTATAACTTTAATGATTTCTGGTTTATTAGCTTTTTCTCAAGGTGATACTTATACAAGTTCAGTTTTTGTACCTTTTGGAAGTTTTTGGATATCATGGGCTGCAATAAATACTGAATCTTTTGGTATAATTAATGCTTATTCATCTGATAAAACTGGTAAACAATTAGGTAATGCTTTAGGTTTTTACCTTCTTGCTTGGGCTTTATATTGTTTATTATTATGGATTTGTACTTGGAAAGGTAGAATTGATTTTTTTATTATAATTTTTGAAGTTTTTTTAACTTTTTTTATTTTATCAATTGCAAATTTCACAGGTTCTGAAAATGTAACTAAAGCTGGTGGTATTATTGGTATAATCTTAGCTGTTTCTACTTTTTATGTAACTTATACTGAATTAAGTTCTCCAGAAAATTCTTTTATTATTTTAAATCAAATTAAAACTCCAATATTAAGAAAAAAATCAACTGTACAAGTTTAATTCACTTCAATCAACTTCAATTCTCATTCATTCTTTTTATATTCTTTTTTCTATTTCCATTTCAATTCTAATTCCATTTCTAATTAATTTTAATTCTAATTAAATAAATATTTATATCTATATACTTACTTATTCACTTACTTACGTAATAAATAATTAATTTCTTTTCAAATCTTAAACATTATCTTCAACTTAAATTAATTCAATAATCTTCATATCGTGATAGATACATAAATAAATAATATTTATTTTAAATATTTTTAATATTCAAAATTTTAAAACTTCTCAACTTTGCAGTTTTAAAAAACTTCAAAAAAGTAGCCGTTCAATAGCTGGCTAAATTTGAAAATGTTAAATAATATTAATGACACTATTATTTCTAATAAACTTTACTTAAAAACTACTTTTTTTTATACTTCATAATAGGAGAATCAATCTAGAAATGGAATTAATTGAATTAAATAATTATAAATTTCAATAAACTAAGTGAAAATTAAAATATATCATATTTTATTATGAAGGTATGAATGGCTTTTCATTACTTAATTTATAATTATTCTAAAAGGATAATTTTTTATGGGTATTCCAAATATTATTATTTTCATTAACTATTTTTCATATACACTACATAAAATTATACTGGATATAAAAATTTCAATTTAACCGGCTTAATGTTAACCAATTAATGAAATATAACAAGTTTTTAACATTTGGCTGATTGTATAGATTATCGTTATAGAGATTGTATTTTGGTTTTATTTTTTTTTATTTTTTTTATTTTTTATTATTACTAAATAGTTTTTCCATAAGGCTTAGATAATCAAATTGCTAAGGCAAAATTCTTTTAAATTCTTTTAAAATGTTCATAAAAATTCATAAAAATTATTTTAAAAGGTATCTGTAACATATGGGAGGTGATATTAATATTTTATATCCTATTTTTTTTGAACAAATAAAAGAATAATAATTGAATTATAAGAGAAAATTTTTGACAAGTGGTTAAATAATTCCCTCAGAATTTCATTTTATATACAATATTATCAATATTATCATTATTTATTATAAATTTGAAGTAAATTTCACCAATTAATTTTAAAATAAAWAAAAAAAARTAAAAAAAAAAAAAAAGGAATTAATTTTTATTATAAAAAAAATTCTTAAATAATTATATAATTACAGTATGTCATTTAATAATAGTGAAAAAAAATCAGGTCAAATCCTGTTAAGTGAATTAGAATATAATGAAACTGGTATATATAAACGGGATGAAAAAAATATAGAATTAGAAGTAAATGAAAAAGATTTTATTAATATTGGAGGACGTAAGATTTTAAAAGATGATTTAATTTCATCATTACTTGCAAAAGAATCAAAAAAATATTTACAATTACAAAATGAAAATATTAATTCTTTAAAAGAAAAACCAAAAGGAAATTATGTTCCTTTAGGATTATGTGCTTTTGCAATTACAACATTTTTATTTTCATGTTCTAATGCAAAATGTCTTGGACTTGATATTTCAAGTTTAACAATTGGTCTGGCATTTTTTGTTGGTGGTTTTTTAGAAATTATTGCAGGATGTTTTGCATTTTTTCAAGGAGATAATTTCTCAAGTTCAGTTTTTTTACCATATGGATGTTTTTGGGTTTCATGGGGAGCTGTAAATACAGAAGATTTTAAAATTACATCATCATTTAAATCAGATTCAACTGAAAATAAACTTGAAAATGCAATTGGATTTTGGTTATTATCATGGGCAATATATTCATTAATTTTATGGTTTTGTACATGGAAAGGAAGAATAGATTTTTTTATAGTAATTTTTTTAGTTTTTATTTTATTTTTGGTATTATCAATTGCAAATTTTACTAGATCTGAAAATATTACAAAAGCTGGTGGTATTATTGGTATTATTTTATCTATACTTGTTTTCTGTGTAACATATAGTGAAATATGTAATAAAGAAAATTCCTATTTTGTTATAGAATTTGGAAAAAGACCATTAAGAAGTTTTAGAAATGATGATCGAGTATAGATTTTAAATTTAGAGTTATTTTTATATAGAGTCAAAGCAATATACTGAATATTTGTATTTGTATTTTGCATTGAAGTTCTCTTATTTCTATGAGAGATACATAAAGTTAAGCGTAAGTGGTTTAGTGGTAAAATTCGACGTTGCCATCGTCGGGCCCCCAGTTCAATTCCGGGCTTACGCATTTTTAAAATAATTTTTTTTGCTTTTTTGTTTTTCTGTTATTGCTTGATTGATCCAATAAAGATCATAAGGATAATAAAGATAATAAAGATAAGAAGTTTTGTTGAGTAAGATTAATAATCCAGAGTTGTTTAATCTATTATTACCAGATTGAGCAATCAAATGGAGTTTGAACTGCTTCTCGGTTGCTGCTGACCTGAGCTGAGATAAAGAAATTTCCCCTTTCAATGCCACAAAAGTAAATTGATTCCATTGCGTAGTGGCTGACAAGTGGCTAATTTTGTTGTTGAGACCTCGGCAGTTCGGCTAAGAAAACCAGTGGGTCGGAACTCAGCACTGGTCACCCTCGGATTGTTCTTTTTGTTTCTAAACTTTATTTGATTTAGAACTCAATCCTAAAATACAATCAATATAAAGATTTTGGAGAATATAAACAATGAAGAGAACTATAAATAGTGTCAATATATCATTGAAAAGTAAAAATTGCTACGCCAAATTTATTTTATACTTTGAGAAAGTTTGTATTGATTATTTCTTTTTACTATTTTAGTACTTATATAATCTAAGATCTACAAACAATCTAAGAGAATTAAAATTAGTATGTAAATTGATTTCAATATGTATCTTTTTGATGAAATCTTTCTTGAATTTATCATTCCATAGTTAAAAAAAATAATATAAAAAGACTTGATATTTTCCATTATTTTAATTTTGTTTTTTTTCTTCTTCTATTTATTTCATTATCTTAAATTACTATCAACTTGTCTGTAATTTTCTATTAACTATACTAAAATTCAAATAAATAACAATTAACCAATTATTTATATAAACCAACTTTTAATGAAGATGAATTTGAAATTGATTTCGAAATGATTTATGGTATTGATGAAGTAATTATTACTAATATTGATGGACCTTATAAAGATAAAATACTTAAATATCATCATATGGATAAAAAACAAAGAATATCACCACCAATGGAAAATATAAGTATATATTTAGGAATCAAACAAAAAGAAATGATGAAATTAAATTCTGCTTATTTAAGTATTGATAGTGAAAGCAAATTTAATCATCCATCAATGTTTGTATAAAATAGTTTAGTTTATGTTTTATGATTGTAGGTTTTTTATTTCTCAGTTAAGGTTGGTGTTCTTATTATATGATTTTTATATTCTTTCTTTATATATTTAAAATTTTGACAATTAATTTAACTTTCTTTTTTTTTTGTTGTTATATAATAAAATAATATATTTTAATTTTATTGAAAATACTCTTCAATTTTGTAAATGTCAACAAATAATTTATTGAATATAAAACTTAAATAGGATGCTTGAATTATTTCTATTCTTTTTGTGATAAATTTAGAGTAACTTACCTAAAATTGATTTTTCAATCTGAATTGGATTAGTTAAATGAATGATAATGAGATATTCAATACTTTTTGATACATACATCAAGATTAAGAGACTCAGTGAAATTTCAATTAACAATTGTAACCCAAATCAAAACAGCAAATACAAATAGAATTACAAAATGGTTATAGATTTTATAAGGATATTAAAGCTAGCAGTTTTTAAAATTTTTCCATCAATTAAATAAAAAATGAAGACAATAATGGGTAAGATAATCTGAATAAGAAAAGGCAGAACCTCATCAAAAAACTTGAATAGGGAATAAACTGATCTATTTGATTATCAAAATTGCAGATACACTATCCAAACTTTCAGAACCAGTTACCATTACAGTTTAATCTAGAAAGTTAATGAACTCAATCAGAATTATCAAAAATCATATTTTCTCATATATATTTTTAACAATGTGTGAATTAGGTGAAGAAAGAAAGTTTTAATATGGAAATATTTGAGACTTGCAATGAATAGTCAACAGATTTTAAAACCATTTTTTTTGTCAAACAGAAATGTGTATTTATACAAAGTCGTAGTTGATATGAGATGTCAAGTTCGTTAGAAATAATTCTTCTACAAGTATTGTATTTGGTAATAATATATTAAAAATTTTATCATTTATTATATAATTTTTAAAGATTTAACAAATTCAATACAATCCTCTTTGGATTTTTCAGGATTATTAAATTGCCAAATAATTAAAGAATCATTTACTTCTTTTAACCATTTTCCTGGTTTTTTATTTAAAGCTTTTTGTAATTCTTTACCATTTAATAAAAGTTTTTCATTATAAGAATTTTGTAAATTTATTTCAAAAATATAATTAAAGAATTTAATTATTTCATTTCTTTTTTCTTCTAATAAAATATAATTAAAATAAAATATTAATTTCCAATATTCACCAAATTCTTTAATAAATAAACCAATTTCAGAACGTTTTAAATTTTCTTTATTTGTATTAAATTTAAGAAGTAAAGAAAGTAATTTATTTTGAAATATAACTAATTTCATTGTAATTTCAGCATCTAATTTACTTAATTTTAAACCTTCTTTAATTATTAAAGAAACTATATATTCATTTGAAAATTGTTTTTTAGGATTTGTAATAAATTCTAATTGACCAAAATCTTTTAAAAGTATAAATAAATAAAAATATTTTTTAAAATTATCATAATTTTCATTTTTTTCATTTTTTAAGAAAATTTTTTTAATTTCATCTTCAATTATATTTGAATTTGAATTTAAACTTAAGTGATGATCTTGATAATTTGATATTATTGATAAAGTTTTTTTTAAATTTGATATTGTATCTTTATATAATTGATTCAACTGAGGTAATAAAAGTTTATTATAAATAAATAAATTATCTTCATTTGAACCTAAAGAAAATATAGAATTAAATAAATTATTTTGAATTATAATATTTATTGCATTAATTTGATTTTTTGAAATTAAAATTTTTTGAATTTCAACACCAATTCTTTCTCTTGAAATTTTTTTTTTTAACATTAAATTTGTTTCAATATTTTTCATTGAATTTAAAACATTTTCATCAATTTTAAAATTAAATCTACTTGAAAATCTTATTAATCTTAAAATTCTTAAAGGATCATCTAAAAAAGTTTTTAAAGGATCTAAAGGAGTTTTTAAAATACCATTTTTTAAATCATTTAAACCATTATTTGTAAAATCTTCAACAATTTTTGTTTTTAAATTATAAAATAAAGCATTTAAAGTTGCATCTCTTCTTAAAGCATCTTGAATTGGAGTACCAAATTTTATTATTGGAATTCTTGAATCAATTGTATATTCTTCACTTCTTAAATTTACAAAATCTATATCTTGATTAAACAATTTTGTTGTTGCAGTTTCTAAATGTTTTGATTTTAATGGATTTTTTTCAATTTTATGAATTGAATGTATTGGAATTTTATATTTATTAAAATTTTTAATTAAAAATTGATTTAAATTATTTGCAAAATCTTGTCCAGTCATTAAATTTAAAGCAATATCTAAATCATTTGAATTTAAACCTAATAATTTATCTCTTACCCAACCACCAGTAATTCTAGCAACTAATTGATCATTTAAATTTTCAATTGAATTCAATTGATTATATTCATCACAATAATCATTTATAACAGTTGCAATATCATTTTCAACTTTTGTTAATTTTATTGGATGTAATTTTCTTTGAGTCATTATAAATCTTTTATTTAAAAAAATTTTATCTTTTTTAATTGAAGAATAAATTGAATTCAATTGTAATCTTTTATTTCTTAAAGAACGGAAATTCATAAATGATTATAAATTTTTGAAAGAGATTTTCAAAGGAATATAACTTCACTCAATTTGGTTTTATTATTAAAGTTGAATAGAATGATTTATTACATTAGTTCATTGATAATAATTGTGAATCATTAACAATTTATCACCTCTTTAGAGTTAATGAGTGAAGTGATTGATCAATTACAGGTAAAAGTACACCAAAATACTTCCTCACTCACTCAACAATGATTCAAAACCTAAAACTTTCCAAACTGCAAGAAATAAATTGAACAGTTAAAAGTTACCCTGTCACGTTGTTATGTGCCACGGAGTTAGTTACACGGATTAGTATATCCATGGGGCGGATTGAGACTGAGTTATGGATTTGAAGTTCCCGCTCGAGTCTTGCGATGGGCGTTATTTTATTTATTTATTTATTTATTTTGATTATTGCTTTTAAAACCACTGCTGTGGGTCTTACGGTAGTTATAAAAATTTATTTTAAGCTTTGAAATTATTTTCATGATTTCCGGTGGTGTTTTTGCTTCTGGTTCAACTTCAACTTCATGTTTTTTAATAAAGTTATTACTCCTGAAAAATTGTTGTTGAATATACAATATAATTTTATAAAGAGTACTAAATAACTACTGGTGATTATTATCCTCACATTTCAACAACTACCACTGAAATAGACATACAGTAGTGTATATATTTTGCATATATTTTTATAATAATGGGAAAAGCTAAAAAGACAAGAAAATTTGCTCAAGTTAAAAGAACAATTAGTTCAAAAGATCCAAGAATGTAAGTATTGTTTAAGGACTAATGACTGTTTGTTTTCACTCTTCATATATACGCTAACAAATTACTAACAGAATATTTTTATAGTAAGAGCAAGGAAGATAATAAAAATAATAATTCTATAATAAAGAAGAAAGATCCTGAATTAATTAGAGAGATTCCTCAAGTTTCTTCTGCACTTTTTTTTCAATTTAATCAATCTATAAAACCACCATACCAAGTATTAGTTGATACAAATTTCATAAATTTTAGTATACAAAAAAAAGTTGATATTGTTAGAGGTATGATGGATTGTTTATATGCAAAATGTATACCATTAATAACGGATTGTGTAATGGCAGAATTAGAAAAATTAGGTCCAAAATTTAGAATTGCTTTAAGATTAGCCAAAGATCCAAGAATAAAAAGATTAACATGTTCTCATAGAGGTACTTATGCTGATGATTGTTTAGTTTCTAGAGTTATTCAACATAAATGTTATATTGTTGCAACAAATGATGCTGATTTAAAAAGAAGAATAAGAAAAGTACCTGGTATTCCATTAATGTCAGTAGGAGCTAGAAAATATGAAATTGAAAGATTACCTGATGCATTTTAATTAAAATATATTTCACTTAGTTTCTTAATAATTTTAATCTAAACTTATTTCATTGTATTAATAATTTATCTATTTCTAATAAATAGTTACTTTTCTGTTGAATTTGAATTTAAACGAGATGAATTTGGTGTATAAATGAAAACGAACCCGGAAAATACCTAAACAGGAATGAAACTTGACCGAAACTAAGTCGGAACTAAGTCGGATTTTATCACACCCTTTAAATTATCGTACCATAGATGTGGGTCCTTTTTTAGGATTTATTATTGCTTGGTCTATCTTTAAAACATGGGTGGTTTCTTTGCTGATAGATAAAAGATTTATAAGAAGTTTAAATTAGGAGAAGTTTAAATGAATATATTAATAATATATTTTATTTCTAAACAATTTAATCCCAATAATCCCAATAATCCCAATAATTCAAATAATTTCATTGATTTATTCAATTTCTTAAATATCTTAAATATCTTAAATTTAATGAGATAAATCCATATTATTTAATTCCAATTAAAGGGAAATGAATTCTACTTCAAATAATCATGATTTTTTAATGAATCAAAATGATAAAATTAATCAAAAAGTTAAGTTTGGTTCAAAAGATTATTCACATTCTACTATATTGAAATTTCAAAAACAAGATATTAATCATCAATCAAAATTCGATTTATATTTAAAATTAGTTAAAGTTAAAAAACTTGATATAAGAGCAAATGAACCTGGGGTTGTACATATAAAAACTCCTAAATATAAAAATGGAGATAATTCTCCAAGTAGGTTTGAAAGCTTTCTTGATAATAATAATATAAATCATAATCCACTCAATTTGAATAATAGAAATGTAATAAATAATATTAACCCTAGTAATATTAACCCTAATAGAAACTTCAATATTAGAAATTTAAATAATAGAAACTTAAATAATAGAAACTCCAATAATGTGAATTCTAATAATGTAAATTCAAATAATTCAAGTAATTCAAACTCCGTTGATAACAACAATGATAACAATCATCCATATATTAGTCGTTTAAGACGTTTACCTAGAATCCCACTGGATCAGTTTGGACTTGCTAGAGAATCAGATTTTCAACCAGTTTTAAGAACAAATATTTCATCAGAAAATAACCAAAATAATAACGAGAATAGTAATCAAAATGACAATCAAAATGACAATAATATTGAAAGTAGTAATGAAAATAGTCACTCCAATCTTGATATTTCCAGAAATGATGACCTTGAAATTGACGATCAAAGCAATAATATTGATATAGAATTAGAAGAACAAGAAGAAGACTCTGAAGATATTGAAATCGAATCTGATCCAGAACATGACCCCGAAGATAGCCTTGATATCAGTAATAATACTGATAATCTAAATGATAGTGAAAACAATGATTTCAACAATGATATTCTTAATAGTACCAGTAATAATGATAATCTAATTAATACTAATAATAATAATCATGAAAATAATATTCAAGTCAATGATAACAATATTATTGATTCTATTAATGATAATATAACAAATACTGATGAGACAATTAATAATACTGATACTGTTAATGATAATAATGAAAATTTAGATAATAATATCATTGATAATAACAACAATAATAACAATATTGATCATATTACTCAATTTATGAATATGCCTCCAATTGTGAATATTCGTCAGGAAGGTGAAATGCCTGAAGCAGCTGATAATAATAATAATAATAATAATAATAATAATAATAATAATAATAATAATAATAATAATAATAATAATAATAATAATAATAGCAATGACATCAACAATCATAATAACAGTGAAACTAATATTGATAATCCAGATAATACTTTAAATGATAATATTAATGAAATTCAAATACCCAGAATCCAAGATTCCAATACTACTGATGAAATACTACAAAATCTTGAAACACAACCTGCAAACGACTTAATTTTTCCATATTCTCTCAATACTTCAGGTTCAAATGTAAATACTATAGAGTTAGAAAATCGAACACATGCTCATCTTATGAATTTGTTTGCAAATCCACGTCCAATACGTAGACGACCTCCACCTCTTCCTAATCATTATTTTATTCAAGAATCTCTTAAAGATGAAGATGAGTTTTATTCTAAATCAATTGATACTATCAATGATGAAACTAAAATTTCTGATGACATTTTTTTTAAGAATAAATGTTTAAAGTACATCTTTCCTGATGATAAATATTTTGAATATCAACATTTAATACCTACAAAATCTTCAAATTATCAGACTTCAAAAGAATTTAATTATGATAAGTTTAATCAAATTAATCAATATCCAATTAATCCAATAGATGCAAATTTAAAATATAATTATTCTAATATTTATAATTTTTATCACTTAAATGATAAAGATTTTTTAAACGGTATTGATATATCTAATTTAAATTCATTTAATGAAATTTCTTCATTATCACAGTTTGCTGTAAATTATCAACCTGGTTCAAAATTTAAAGGTAAAAATAATTCAGCTTTAAATTTAAAATTTATTGGTCCTAAAAAAATTAACTTTAAATTCGATGATTATATGGTTAACTCAAATAATTATGAAAATTATAATGATAGAAGATCAAGAAACAGAAACTCAAATTCTTTAAATATTATCAATATAAATACTGGAAATAACAGAGATAATATTGAAACTTTCAATCGTTATATTAATGATGATAATTTACAAAGAGCGAGAAATGAAGCATTTAATGATCTTACGGGAAATAGATTCAATAATGGTCCTTTGGGTAATGAACAACAAGAAGACTTTACGTTTGATGGTGAACATAATTACAGGAGTATACCAGGTAAAAATAATTGTCTAGTATGCTCTAATAGATACTCTAGCATAATGTTTTATGCAATACGCTCCTGGATATTTATTTTAGGAATGGATGAAGTCACTGGCTTACCTTATGATCACCCATTATTGAGATTTAATACAGCTCCTACAGAGAGAAGAACACATGAAGATATTCAAAGAGATGTACAAGCTTCCACTGTACATACCTTTCCTTATAGTATAAATTATATGAAAGTATCTACTTTTTTGAATAGAGAAGTTTTAGCAGCTACCTTAGATGATGGGAGAATTTTAGTATGGTTTACTGATGTTTTACTTGAAAAAGCCAATTCTTTCATTGTGAAAAGTACAGATAAAAAAAATTTAAACTCCCTTAAAATAAATAGCACACCAAGTAATCAACAAACTATCAACTGGGAATTTTTTGATAATCCTTCAGGGCCTGGTGATTTGTCTAAATGCTTTTACATAAATCCTAATTTTCAACTAAGGGTAGATAAATCAGCTTGGGGTGTGGATTTTTATAATAAATATAATATGATTGTTGCTAGTGATAATAGCAAGTGTGTGACATTGTTTTATTTGGCATCAGAGCATAGAGAAGCGACATTTTATTCATGTACGACTAATCCACTTTCAAGTAACATCCCATCTGTTACTTTCATAAAGGCTAATGAGGATGAAGATGAAGAATTTTCTGAGAGAGAAGTGGACTTCAATGAAAATGTTTTTTTTGGTACAAGTTTTGATACTGGTGAAAAGACTTCCAAAGTTTCCCATGTTACTTCCGAACTTAATCTTAAAGTACAGGTTTCTGCTACCGATATTCTTGGAGAAATTGTGGTTATTGAGTTTAATATGGAAAAGATCCTAGGCCCTTCCATGCCCACAATATTTGATGTGAGCAGGTTTTGTCTTTTTAATAAAATTCACATAGATGATGATGAAGAAACCTATAATTTTTCAACTGCTTCTACCAGCTTAACGCCAGATCAATCTTCAGTTATAGAAAGCGTTGATTATAGTTTGACTTCCGACTCTGATACTAAAAGCGAAGACTTAGAGCTTACAGAATCTAAAGAATTCATTTCAGAACATGATATTTTTGCAGAACTTCATAATTTAAAGCGCCTTTCTAAACTAAAATTTACAAGGGTTGTATTTAAAAAAGCCATGGTTATTTTTAGGCAAGTTATTAGTGAGGATGGTTGGACAGTGAATTCTATAGATAAAAAGCACTTTAAAACAGTTAATTCTTTAAATTCTTTAACTGGTGACATAAGTATAAATCAAACTGAAAAACTAAGCTCCATATTAAATGAGAGTGAAGTTCTTGATGGAGAAAGTGATCCAATTCTCTCTGATGACTTGGGGTTAGCTAAATACTTTCAATTTTTTTCGATACCGACAATGAAAAATTCATTAATATCTCTAATGAGCGAGTTTCCTAGAACTAGGTCTAGTCATTTAAACGAAATTATCCAATTAATCAGATCCAATAATATTGAAAATTCAAGTTTAAATTCTTTTTCGGAAACTGAACTTGAAACAAACAGTAATAGTGAGTTTCTATCTGATCGTTTAAGTTCAAATACATTCAGAAGAGATTCAAATTATAAAAAATTCAATGAAAATTTATTCATTTCAAGTGTTATAAGTGTACATGACACAATTAGAAGATATAAAAAATTTTATGATAGATTTTATTTATTTAACCAAAGAGGTAAGAGAAAATGTTATAAAAGTCTAAATGGGAAATTTTACTGGGATTCAACTTGCGATACAAAAGACAATGTTTCGAATCAAGTTTTAATGGTCACAACAAAGAAAAGAATAGGTTTATTTAATCCCAATGGATTAATTTGTAACGCAGCATCTGGTAATATTTTTTCATTTAAAAGTGGTGGTAATAATGTTTTATTGAATGCATTTAATGGTGAACACGAAACAAGAATGACTGAAATGAAATTTTTGAACAGAATTTCATTTTCTGTATTAATACCAGAACTTTCAGCTATTGTAATCGCATCCCAATCTGGAGTAATATCAGTATTTAGATTAACAACATTTAGAGGATTATATGCATTTAGACAAGAATTAATTTTTCCAAATATCTATAAAACTTCAATGAATGGTCGTGGTCATAAATCAATTTCTGGGTTAGCAGTACGAAAATGCGTGGATAGAATCAGTGATTGTTCTAGTCTTAATCTTGATAAATTTTTTATATATGTGAGTTTCATCAATGGGTCAACTTTAACATATGAGATATACGATAATAATGATGAATTGGGATTAGATTCTTTTATAGTTTAGTTAATTAAAACAGAAAAAAGAATATTGACTTTTATTTTATATTTTATTAATTTTATTTCATTTCATTTCATTTTTTTGATAAAGATTCAAAATATAAAACTTTGAAACTGTAAAAGTGTAAAAATGTTAAAATGTAAAAAAATTGTGTATATTTAAAGATTTGATCCATTTCTAGATCAATTTTTTTTTATAAAATTGCTTTATCGAAATTGAAGCCAAAAAAAGTAAGAATAATAAATAGTACAATTAAATCTGATTTAAAATTATTTTCCATAAAATCATTACTTGTTCAAATTAGTTTTAAATTGATTTAATAATCGCCAGGCATTGGGGTATCCATACTTGGAGGAATATTTCTTTCATATTTTACACCACCTGGTCTACATGGAGGAATAATTGGATCTGGATGTCTGTAATGATATAATGTTTTTTCGGCATCTGCTATAATTTTCTAATTGAAACAAAAAAAAAAAAAAAAAAAGTGTTAGTTTTCAAAAAATTTATGGTAAACAAAGCTCATGGAACAAAATTTACTTACTTGTAGCTCTTTTGGATCAGCAACGTTTTTGTTAATATCAAATTTTCTTCTTATTTCAACAGCCTGAGCTCTGTATAAATCTCTTCTATTAACCCAATATAACGATAACCTTAATGATCTACGATATAAAGAAGATACCAACTTAGTATTAGTTTCTGTAAAAGGTAAAGTAACTGGATTAACCATTATTAACAATTGTCTACTATAGTTTCCAAAAAAGCTTCTAGGTTCTTTTTAATTTGATAAATTTAACTGATATTACTGCTGTTGTTGACAATATTGACAAGAAATATTTGATCTTTCTAGCTTTAGCTGTTGCATCTTCTTTTAGTTATTCATTAGTTTACACAGGCCTATTATGAAAGTCCCAGATTCTATTGGCCAAGGAAGGAGCCCTCCCTCAAAAGCGCACCGCCCATTAACAAACCATAACCATCCACCACTAGCCACGTAATTACATTTGCATCAGCCATTTAAGGTGGCGCTCATATTCCCACTGTAATATCCGTTGTAGAAATTTCCGAGCCCAGGATGGTTCTTTTTTAATTTAACCTGAGACGCTAAATATCATGAAATTCAAACAAAGTCCACCACCCACTTTTTAAAAAGCAAACCAACAACACCAATAATCTCAATGTTACAACAATTAATATCCGCTTTAAAGTGTAAATGCCTTAGATTTATCTGGTTTAGACTCAATATTTTAATGAAATTCACACTCACTATACAACAATTTATGCTTCAAAATAAAATGGTTTATTATAAAAAAGATAATTTCAATTCAACAATTTCTTAGAGTTAATCAAATCTAAAAGGCTATTAAATGTAGATCTAATATCAATTCAACAGTAATTGATATATATGATATTTTGTTCAACAGTTGTTGAAAAGTGAAATTCAATTATACTATATGTGTGGAAAAACGATTGGCTATCTACTACTAAGTGTATCAGTTTATTGTGCTTGCCAGATTATTTTTCACTACAAATGCTTCTCATGTATTAGTTGAAAAGTCTTGTGATTGATGTAAGTGCAATCCACTTGGTATAAATACATATTAGATAATAGTACCTGTTCAAGAAAGATATTCAACTTGTAGACTAATTAGCTCAATTTCGAATGAAGTAATACTAATCACATCGTTAATGATATAAAAATCCTAGACTATGATCTTCTAAGAACTTTACAATCAATGAATTTCAAAAAGATTATACAAAGTGAAGAAATTATGTATATTAAACAAAATAAAATATAAAAAACACAGCCTTTGTAAACAAGATTAGGTTTCAATCAAATTAAACTTTTGATTTTTCTGTTAGGAAAAATTTAGTAGTACTTATTGGAAAATAATCTTTATTAAAAAATTTGTAACTCAGTTGGCATTTCACTAGAAACATTAACATATTTTCTCAGAATTATATCCAAATCTTTTATGGTGTTTCCTTTGGAATGCGAAAAAAAAGTTTTCGCTTTAATTTTTTTAAAATTGAATTTAGTCCCTGAAGTTAATTGAACTATTGATTTATAATGATTTGTTGAAATGGCAATCATACCTAACTCTATTGTCCAATGATAAGAGTAATAAAAGTATTCTACACCACTTCGATTTTCCCTAACTTCTTTAATTAAATTTTTAGCTTTGTCTATTGATTCAAGTAGAGAAGCAATTTTATTGTTACAATCAAGGCTCAAACTAATATTTTCAAGTAAATGGTCAAGTCCTAATTGAAGACTTTGAAAACAAGAATTTCCAAACATAGAAAAAGTATTACTCCCAACAGCCAAAAATAGACCAAGTGAATTCATGAAAC